>JABUQX010027270.1:25000-31597 GCA_015478945.1 Trachelipus rathkii | reverse complement strand
ATCCATATACACTACACTCACACGCCACAGGTACACTTACACTTTTACAGCTCACATCACTCGAAGCTCATTTTTTGCCCATCTTTGATGACTCATGCTTTGATGAAGTACTGTGACACCTATATGATGATTCATCTTTTGATTTACTCATCTTTTGTCTCCTTAGATATTAAGCTGCCCACAGGCCCAGCAGCCCTCCCGCAAAGGATGAGCCCCCCCGCACCCGCAGTGCGAACCGTCCGCGGCGAATTGAAACGATATGTTACATATACCGTCATTCATTTTTTTTATTTCATACTAAACATTTAAAGATTTCTTATCAAATATACTATGAGTCATTATTTTTCATTTCATACTTAAACATTTTTTTATTAACATTTTCGCAAACCTAAAACTGTAACCATTACAGCACCTATTTATTTAAACACACTATATCTTATTTACATTTATTTTTACTTATACTTTTTACTTAATACTTTTTAAATTATAAAATTCTTTAAAAATTGTATGTAAGAGGAAAAAAACCAGAGTGTCTGATAAATTAAACATTTATTTTACTAAACTGTACGAAATTTATTAAAAACATTAACATAACATACCACCCAGAAGCAGTAAATCAGTAAATCAATAGAGTGTTACCTAAACCAAGAGGGATTAGTATGCTTTTGTTTTACTGCTTTACTGCTTTAACTCATGTTTTACTGCTTTAACTCATGTTTTACTTTTTTAACTCATATGTTTTACTTCTTTAACTCATATATTTTTTTACATACCCTAAACCTTTAAATCAGTAAATCAGTAAATCAATAGAGGTGTTACCTAACACCAAGAGGGGATTTTAGTATGCTTTTGTTTTACTGCTTTATGCTTTAACTCAATGTTTTACTGCTTTAACTCAGTGTTTTACTGCGTTTAACTCCATATGTTTTACTGCTAACTCATAATTTATTAACGTTAAACTTAACAGCAGTAAATCAGTAATCAATAGAGGTGTTACCTAACACCAAAACGATTAGTATGCTTTTGTTTACTGCTTTACTGCTCTTAACTCAGTTTACTGCTTTAACTCATGTTTTTACTGCTTTAACTCACTGCTTTTCTGCTTTAACTCTCTGCTTTGCTTGCTTTTACACTCTCATGCTTTACTGCTTTAACTCTCTTCTTTACTGCTTTAACACTCACATGTTGTACTTGCTTAAACTCATATATTTATTAACATATTTTTCTTACTTTGTTATACTTTTTAGTTTATTTTCATTATTTATTTTTATTTATTTTATATTTTTTATTTTTTTATTATTTATTTTATTTATTATTATATGCTAGTGTTATTTACTTCAGGCCATTTTATTATTTGATTAGAATCACTCGCATCACACCACACACACACACCCACCCACAAACACACACACACATTACACACACACACACACAACACACACATCACACACAACAACACATTATACACACATTCACTATGATCACTTATACACACATTCACTATGACACTATACATTTACCATAGACACTTACTTGTACACTATATTACACATGCTGGTCACACACACACACACATCCACACACTTAACTTATACACACATTCACTGATAGATACTTATACAACACATTCAATATGGAACGGGGGGATTGAATACTTACATTATATCCATAACAATTACATTTAACTTTCACTCACACACAGGTTTACTTACACTCACACAGACTTACTTACACTCACACACAGATTTACTTACACAAAGATTTACTTACAC
This sequence comes from Trachelipus rathkii, assembly GCA_015478945.1. Classification (NCBI taxonomy): domain Eukaryota; kingdom Metazoa; phylum Arthropoda; class Malacostraca; order Isopoda; family Trachelipodidae; genus Trachelipus; species Trachelipus rathkii. The sequence goes on along the minus strand of JABUQX010027270.1, from coordinate 29,825 downwards.
TCGCACACAGATTTACAGCACACACACACAGACACACACAACAACCACGCACACTCACTTACACATATAAGTATAATTTATTAACATTTTACTTTTTAATTTAATCACAGGGAAAATATATTACTCATTCAAATAGAACTAAATTTTTCAAAGTTTCTTAAAACTTCGTTAATAAATCAATCATTATTCTTTTAAACAAAGAACCTTTTTAGTTAAACTGTTATTCTTTGTTTTATAAAATTATAACCATTAAGTAAATAAATCACTAACATAAAAAAATTTTATGAAATTTTTTTTTGTATCTATTAAAAACATATATTTTACGTACCTTAAAGCAAAAAATCAGTAAATCAATAAGGCATGCCCCTAGCACCCCTCTACACCATAGCGAGCCACGTTTTTGTTCTATTGACACTGCTTTACATCATCTTTACCCTATTAAGTATAAATATAACAAAAATAAGTTCTTCTCTGCATAACATCTTTGTCAAAATCAATTGCAAAGATTTTAGAGATTTTAAATATAAAATAATCATAAACATATATGTGTAAAATGATATGTGGAAGTGAATATAACTATAAGTATTATTTATAAGTAAAAAAATAAAGAAAATCGAATTATTTAAAAACTTTTGAAATTATCTTTTATTTTTGACATCGAGCGAATAATATAAATGTAAGGGAATGAATTGTTATTTTTAAAATAAGAACTTGAAAGATTTTAATAAAATACAGGTTATGTTAGCAGAGAAGAACTTATTTTGTTATTTTGATACTTATTACATGGCTAAAGATATGTTAAAAGCGAGTAAGTCAATAGAACAGAACGTGGCATAGCTTGGTAGAGGGGGGGCTAGGGGCTGACCTTAATGATTTACTGATTTATGCTTTAAGGTACGTAAAATATATGCTTTTTAATAAATTTCATAAAATTTTAGTAAAAAGTTATTTTAAAACTTAGTTATTTAAAATTTTATAAACAAAAAGTATTAACAGTTAATAATAATTCTTTGTTCAAAGATATGATTGATTTTATTATAGAAGTTTTAAGAAACTTGAAATAATTTTAGTTATTATAAAATGTTTTAATAAATGTACGTGTTTAATTTAACACATAAAATGTTTTAATAAATTTATGTTATAGGTGTGTATGTGAGTGTGCGTGGGTGTGTGTGGGTGTGTGTGTTGTGTAAATTTGTGTGCGAGTGTAAGTAAATCGTGTGTGTAAAGTAAATCTGTGTTGAGTGTAAGTAAAGATCTTTGTGAGTGTAAGTAACCTGTGTGTGGTGTAGTGTAAATATATAGTGTCTATGGTAAATGTAGTGTCATAGTGAATGTGGTATAGTATCAATAGTGAATGTTGTATATGGTAAGTGTGTGATATTGTTAAGGTACTTATGACAAAAATTTGTAATTAACTAAAAATAAACAAACTTTCTCATGGGTAAAATTTAAAGTTAAGTGAATGTGGTAGTAAAGTGTCATAGTGAATGTTGTATTATTAAGTGTGTGTGTGTGTGTGTGATGTGTATGTGTGTGTGTGGTGTGTTGTGTGGTGTGTTGTGTTATTTAATACTTGTATATAAAACAATTTCCTGCCGTAGAATAAGACTATGCCTAATTAATAAAATAAAAATTAAAATAGGAATTGTCTAAAATAGTAATTTAAATAAATAAAATAATAATAAAATAAATAAAAAGTATTTTAAACAAGTAAAGTATGTAATGTTAATAAATAATTGAGTTAAAGCAGTAAAAAAATTTGCTTTAAAGGAGTAAAGAGAAGAGTTTAAAGCAGGTAAAGCAGAGTGTTAAAAGCAGCAAAGCAGAGAGTTAAAGCAGTAAAAGCATGTGAATAAAGCAGTAAAACTGAGTTAAAGCAGTACAACATGAGTTAAAGCAGTATAAAGCAGTAAAACAAAGCATACTAATCCCCCTTGGTGTTAGGTAACACCTCTATCTTGATTTACTGATTTACTGCTTAAGGTATGAGACGTTAATAGAATAATTATGAGTTTTAAAGCAGTATAAACATATGAGTTAAAGCAGTAAAACATGAGTTAAGCAGAGAAAAACATGAGTTAAAGCAGTAAAGCAGTTTAAAAACAAACAAGCATACTAATCCCCTCTTGGTGTTAGGTAACACCTCTATTGATTACTGATTTACTGCTTTAAGGTATGTAATGTTAATAATATATGAGTTAAAGCTAGGCTTAAAAATATGAGTTATAAACAGTTAAAACTGATGAGTTTAAGCAGTCAAAACATGATTTTAAAGAGTTAAAAGCAGGTAAACAAAAGCATATCAATCCTCTTGGAGTTATGGTCAACACCTCTTTATTGATTTTACTATTTACTGCTTTAAGGTTTTGTAATGTTAATGTTTTTAATAATAATTCGTACAGTTGTTAGTAAAATTAAATATGTTTACTTTTATCAGACCCACTCTGTTTTTTTTTCTTCTTACATACAATTTTAAAAATATTATAATTAAAAAGTATTAAGTAAAGAAGTATTAAGTAAAATAATGTTAATAAATATATGTTTTAAATAAGTCAGGCGTGTAGATGAGTTAGCAGTTTGTAGTTTGCGAATGTTTTTAATAAAAAAATGTTAATATGAATAAAAATGATAATGACTCATAGATATATTTGAAATAGAAATTCTTTTGAAATGTTAAGTATGAAATTAAAATGAATGACCTTATAGTATATATATTTTCATTCGCGCGGGCGGGTCGCACCTGCGGGTGCGGGCCTCCATCCATTGCGGGGAGGGGGCTTGCTGCGGGCTGGTGGGCAGCTTAGTGATCAGAGGTAGACCAAAAGATGAGTCATCAAAGATGAATCATCAATAAAGGTGGTATCAACAGATGACTTCATCAAAGATGATTCATCAAAGATGAGGCAACAAAATTGAGCTTCGAGTTGTGTGCCAGTGTAAGTGTAAAGGTTACCTCGTTGCGGTTGAGTGTAGTGTATATGGGGCTAGGTAAGTGTCTATGGCGAGTTGTAAGTGCTTTAATAAGTGTTATTTAAAAACTAACTCATAGTTAGGAAGCATTCTAGCAATTGTAGATTAACCACCATTCGGTTCTTCATACCCTTATTACCTAGGGTAGACACCCATATTAGGGCTATTCTAGGCTCAGGGGAGGTTAGAAAAGGCTTGAAAAAAGTGGCACTCAGTTGTCACTATGTGGCACTCACTGCACTATGTGGCACTCCACTTGGCAACTCATTGCCACTCATTTGCCACTCATTGGACTCATTACGGTACTCAATTGGCACTCACCTGGCACTCAACTGGCACTCATCTAATACTCATAGGAACACTAATAGAACATTCTAGTACTTCTTACGATTGATGGGATACCATCAAAAGCCCATCAATTAGCAGTGGTCAAATTGACCCAGTGGTATATGCGAGGGTCAAGGCTGAAAATATTCAGTGGTCAAACAAGGTTAGACATCAACAAAGAAGTCCCTAAGGGAAGGACAAAAAATTACCGTGGGTAAAATTGACCCATGGAGACCAAAGGGAATGGTAAGCCGTGTGTTTGTACGTGTGAATAAGTGAAATGTAAGTGAAAGTATCTATGCGGTGAGTCGTAAGTTGTCATTAGTAGCATGTGGTATAAGTGTCATATGAATGTTGTATAAGTGTGTATGTGTGTGTGTGTGTGTGGGTGGTTGTGCTGTGTGATGTGTGATGTGTGTCATGTGGTGTGTGTAGTGTTCAATTAGGATAGCATCCATAACATACGTTTCAAGTTAGGAACGAAAATATGTGAACGGGTAGGGCCACGAGGCCAAAAAATTAGCGTGGGCCAAAATTGACCCATGGTTTATGGCAAGGTCAAGGCCGAAATATCCATGGTTCAACAAGAGTTAAGACATCAAAAGGGCTAGCCCTAAAGGAAGGACAAAAAATTAACGTGGGTCAAAATTGAACCATGAAGGACAAAAATTAACGTGGGGTCAAAATTGACCATGGTATCTGGAACTTTGGAGCAAAGGGGAAAGACAAAAAGGTTAAGACATCAAAAATAGGGCTAAACCCCTAAATGAAGATCAAAAAATTACCGTGGGCAAAAATTTACCCATGGCCGAAAAAATTAGGGGGCCGTAAAATAGGGGGAGGCAATCAGGATGGCAGCGGTTGCTTACGCAACCGTATGGCGCAACCCTTCTTCGAAGGGTTAGCCAAAAATCAGGTTGCCGAAAAAAATTGGCGGTTGCCAAAAAAAACTAGGTTGCCAAAAAATTATTCCGAAAAATACGTGGCCAAAAATTGACCATGGAAGACCAAAGGTGGTCGAAAAGGTCAGGCCCAATAAAATTGTATAAAGGCCCAAAAGGTCAGGTCAGGTAAAAATTCGAGCTCAAAAAAGTCGTGGTCAGAAAAAGTCTAAAAAAGGTCGCCGGTCACTTTGGGCATCGCAAAATGGACCTCTACATACTTATATATGTACATATATAATAATTATAAATTATAATATATATATTATATATATATATATTATATATATATATTAAATATATATATAATATATATATATATATAATATATATATATATATATATATATATATTATATATATAGTATATATATATATATAGTATATATTATATATTTATATATTATATATATATATAAATATATATAAATATATAATATATATATATATATATATATAGTTTTATATATATAATATATATAAATATATATTATAATATAATATATATATATATATATATATATATATATATTTATATAAATTATATTATATATATATATTTATATTATATATAAATATTATATA
>JABUQX010027270.1:12500-20000 GCA_015478945.1 Trachelipus rathkii | reverse complement strand
CATTATAAAAATTATTTATATATATATATATATATATATATATATATATATATATAAATATATCATATATATATAACAGTCGTGTGACGACAGGTACTCTTCAGCGCATAGCTACACCGCACGTATCCCTGATCGATAAGACCACTCGACACTAAGATCGCTCGTTCTACCAGTATCCGCTACACCACACATACATAACTGATCACACTAGTACAGAGAGACTCATTCGTCTCATAGTCATACATAGATATGTAGCTAATATTCATTTATAACGCGCCACATACACACACTACCAAGGCGTGAGCTACACTCGCATGAAATGCTATATACTCTCTCTCACTCTCTCTAACGCGAGAGATCGACACATCAAGCGTACGCATCTCTTATGGGGTCATGTGCTCTGCTCTCACCTCTATGACGATGCAGTATCTATGTCTCACCATCACAGTGCTCTCACACTAAGAGCTCCGCTCACCTCGCGAGTCGTATTCAGTGTCATGTAGTGCTCGCTAAGAACCATTCGAAGTCTGCATGACGTAGCTGTCAGTGCATCAACAAAAAGATGCCTGCCAAGGGATGCATGCATCACACAGCGTGCTCGTCCGGATCGCGCGAATCGTCATGATACCCTCAGACACAAGAACGGCATCCATCTACCCACCACAACCTCGACACTACTCAAACATCCCGTCTCGAGACATAGACATGAAATCGACAACCAGTCCTATAGAACCTCACCACAGAACATCAGCCATCTAGCAATATCGCTACACATACCTCATCAATAGCACACACGTCTCCAGGCAACTGTGTGTGTGTTAATGTGTGTGTGTGTGATGGGGATTGTGAAGTTAAATTTATGCAGAACAAAGATGGCTTAACATCTAAAAAGAAAAATAAGATAATACAGACAACATTGAACAGAGAAATAAGAGAACGAGAAACTATAAACAAAACAAGAGAGAGAAAACAAACAGCAAACAGACAAATACAAACTTAGTCGGCAAAAGAGGGGAAACCGCCCCCCCCCCACTCTTGGACATTTTTTTTTGTTTGGAGTAAAAGCGGAAACTGTTTTATTTCCTTTTACTTTGAAACCCGTCTATTGGCATGCAAATGAACTTTTTCGCCAAAATTTATACACCATGAATATTGAAACCAATGTACACATACACCAATGAATTTTCAAAAATTAAAAAATATAATATACACTAATATTATATATATATATATAAAATATATATATATATATATTTATATATATTATACTATATATATATATATATATAAATATAATATATATAATTATGTCAGTGGTTTTGATACTAATTATACTCTATAAATAAATATATATATATATATATATATATATATATTTAATAAATTATAAAGATTTATAATTATATACATATTTACTATATATATATATATATATATATATATATATAATATATATAATATATATTATAATAATATAATTTATATATATATTATATTATATTACTATATATATATATATATATATTTTATTATATAGATTTATATACTATATATATATATATATATATTAGTATATATATATTATATTATAATAATATATAATAATATATTATACTATATATATATATTCGAACAACTGTGCCATGGATGGCTAGAATTTCGCATAATGAGCTGAAGTCGAAGCAGGGTTTGCTATCAAGCTTAGATATAATCTTCGTATAATAATCCGCTTGATCGGGAAATTCATGTAACACAAATTTCCCTTCACCAAAGAGTCTACCTGCGGTAGTAATGACCCCCCCCCCATGACACACCATATTCTCATGCCTACCACTCAGATGAAGGTTCTAGTGCGATAGAAAGTATATATATAATTATATTATATAGTATATATATATATATTATATATATATATATATATATATATATATATATATTATATATATATATATATATATATATATAAGATTTTATTCCATTCCTTTCGGCTGGAATTTAAGATTTTTTTTTGTTCCTGCCGGAACTTGAATTTATTTCTTCCAAAAAAGTACCCCATAACTTCAACGGTTCATTACATACAAACATTTCCTATAACTATCAGTGAATATATTATTTTTGTATTTGTTTTTATAACCACTAATATTCTACCCTTTAGTAAGTGTAGTTTGAGTTATAAAGAGTATAATTAATTAATGTTATACGTAATAGCCGATCATACCCCTCAAATCAAATGAAACTCAAGTATACAATTTTCAATTTTTATCTTTTAATTTGCGAGAAAAACATTGAACAAAACCAGGTCTCATTGTATCAAAATTTAAAGAACAACAATTTATATTAAGACTATTAATACTCAAATTATTCTTATGCCTATTATAAAACCTATTTTTTAAAGTTTTAATGAGTCTTCAGATTCAGAACTTCTCACCAACCCAGTTGTTAGCTTGGTATAGTGGCGTCGTTCGCCCACTTATGGATCATGATTGGATATCTGTAGTGGTTCCACTCATATTGCTCGCTGATAAGGTGAAGTTTTGGGCTTTTCAACTTAACAATTCTTCTGCTTTCAACAACTATCTCTAATCTTTAACTGACCGTCAAACTGTGGTATTATTCTTCTTATATTATTGTTATTACAATAGGCATTGCTCTTCTGAACTCTCTGGTGGAACGCCTTTTCCTGTGACGAGAGCTTGTGCCACTCCTCCTCTTTCCACACTGCTACATCCATTCTCTCTTTAGCTTTCTGATTCTAGACTTAACTGTATTTATATATATATATATATATATATTATATTATTATTACATATGATATATATATATATTAGCATATATTATTATATATATTATTATATATATATATTATTATTATTATATATTATATTACATATTTTTTTAGATATATATATTATTAATATTTTAAATCTTTATTATTATTAATATTTAAATACATATATATATTTATATCTATATTATATATATCTTTTTATGCTATAAAATATTATTATTAATATATTATACAATATTATTCCATTAATATTTTGTATTATTATTATTATTATTATATATATATATTTATTATTATATTATTATTATATATATATATATATATATATATATATATATATATATATATATATATATTTTTTTATATATATATTTATATATACATATATATATATATATATATATATATATATATATATATATATATATATATATATATATATATATATATATATATAAAGGTATATATATTTAAAAGTATATACAGGGTGTATCGTTAATATTGCCAAAAAATTTCGTATGATATTCCTTGCATAAATATAAGATAATATGTGTCAATAAACATTTCACCAAAAACGCCTCGTTTCCAAGATACAAGGTGATGAAACTTATGTGGGACATATCTGATATATTCCATTGCCCGTCCCGTGCCACATCTCAACCTTTAATAATAAGCACAAATATACCGTAGAAAAGGTTACCTACCTGTTATTTACTAGTTCCGTATCTCGCTTCATTTATACATATACTAGTCCGTGTCGCGTCAAGTTCAAGTGTTGCTCATATTTTCAAAATGAATTACACAAATAGTGAAATGTGCGATATGCATTTTGTTTACGGTCATACGAACGGTAATTCATTAGCAGCCATGCGTCTCTATGAAGAAATGTACCCTAATGGTGTCATCCCGCATCACACTATGTTTGCACGTCTCCATTAACGTCTTAGAGGAGCAGGAAGTTTTAAACAACTTACTAATGGAAACGGGCGACCTCGCACAGTATCAACTCCAGATGTCGAAGAACAGGTTCTCCAAGAACTTGAGGACAGTCCTACAACAAGTACAAGAAAGATTGCTGCAACACTACATGTAAGTCATTCGACAGTTTTCAGTGTATTGAAAAATCAACTTCTGTACCCTTATCACATCCAACGAGTGCAGGCACTTGTACCAACAGATTTTCCTGCAAGAGTAGCTTTGTGTCGATGGATGCAACAGAAAATTGCAGACAATCCTCACCATTTAGCAGAAATATTGTTCACCGATGAGGCAAATTTTCCAGAGACGCTATATCGAACTTCCACAACAATCACATATGGGCTGATGAGAACCCACATGCAATAGTTGAAAGCCGCCATCAACACCAGTTTTCATTGAATGTATGGGTCGGAATTGTTGGCGACCATTTGATAAGTCCATTCTTTTTACCAGCGAGGCTTACTGGAGACGTTTATCGCCAATTTCTTGAACATAACTTGCCTACACTACTGGAAGACGTCCCATTACAATTAAGATCGAAAATGTATTTCATGCACAACGGCGCTCCAGCTCATTTCAGTTTAGTTGCTCGTAACTATTTGAACACTGTATATCCACGCCGTTGGATAGGTCGAGGAGGTACACAACCTTGGCCTCCGCGGTCTCCAGACCTAAATGCATTGGATTTCTTCTTGTGGGGTCACCTGAAACATTTGGTTTATACAGCAACAGTTGAAAGTCCCGAAGAATTAAGGGCTCGCATAATCGCATCTTGTGACACAATTCGGCACACACACGGTATATTTGAACGTGTCCGCCAATCAATGCGTTGCAGAATAGAGGCCTGTTTTGCCGCTGGGGGTGCTCATTTTCAACATTTGTTATAACCTTAGTGCACCATTGCTTCGTACTATTTCTGTTGTATATTTTCTTCTGTGCAGTAATGTATGTATTCTTATAATTAAATAAATTGAATGAATTTGTTAATTACCTTTCCAAATTTAGTTTACTGTTTATTGTAACTTAATGTTTAAATAGGTTTCATCACCTTGTATCTTGGAAACGAGGCGTTTTCGGTGAAATGTTTATTGACACATATTATCTTATATTTATGTAAGGAATAATTATCCAAGTTAGCTTTCTCCACCAACGAATGGTTAGATTCTCAATCAGGAGTTTCTTTGTTTCCTCTGAGTAGTCATACCGTTGACAATTATTTCAGAAGCCAAATTTTGTGTCGTGCTCTGAACCTCTCACTGAACGTCATACAGGTGAATATCTGAGTGACGTATTTAATGGAATGTTGGCGAAATGGAACCTATCTCCAGATGATGTTCACTGTGTCATGGGAGAGGCTGGCGCCAAAATAGAGAAAATTCTGTTTCCTTCTTGTATATCATTCGACCACGGCTCAGTAAGAACTAAATAAAATACAAGCCAGAATTAAAGTTCGCTAACTTTCAGTAATACATGACGTTACTCTAAATTTATGTTAAGGTTTCAAGAACTTAATGAATCTCTCTGCCAGTACGGCCGCTCTGATGATAAAATAAATGTCTTCCCATCTCAAGACAATTCTATTCTAACCAATTGTATCATTGTACTCCAATCATTTAAAGATATCATTATGATAATCGGCAAACACTTGTTTGTCATCCTCTCGTAATAACTCTGAAGAGAGTATTAATATCCTCAGACAATGACAGTCAAGGAATAAAAATGATGAGAGAGACGATATTGAGATCTTTCCTCTAAATTTATGGTTCGGTTACATTTGTTATTGTACCATTTTTTTAGTCAATGTACAGGACCCACCACGGCTCGCAAAGAAGCGGCCACACTGGGTTAAATAATCAACTCCATGGGTGGGTCCTGGCATATACATATTTTAAATGTCAAGGAAAATTTGAATGGCGAAATGAATATTCAATCAAAAATAAATAAAAACTAAATAAAATTATATCCTTACACTATAAATAGTCCTAATATTACATAACAAAATTATATGTTGTAAAGAATATTCACTTCTTGGAGATACAAGAAAATAGTTACTGCTAAAGTGGGAAGATTCAGATAAGATATGGGATAATCTTTTAGAAGGTGTTATGGACCGTAAAGTAGGAAAATGACGACGGCGAATAGGGTCCAGATGGGAACAATCAATGAAGATATGGCGAACAGATTGAGGGGTATGGCGACGGCAAAATTTGCAGATGGGAGGGTCTTGTGACATATAGTGACTGTGAGTGATATTGGTGTGGCCAATATGGAGGCGTGCAAGTATCACCTCGTGTAAGCGCTTTCGTCGGTGGGAGGAAGACAACTCACCAATGCTCGGCTTTATATTTCCTTTATAAAGCCTTGTCGGAGAGCAGGATAGCAATCAGTTGATGGGAGGTGGCCTTGTCGAATGGCATCCAGGAGGTACCTGGAACAGCTCCTAAAAGAAGAGGAGGCCATTTTGGCCTCTCTATCAGCGATTTCATTGCCAGTTACCCCTACATGAGAGGGGGTCCAACATAGAAGGATTTGTTTCTTACGGGAGTGGAGCAGCCGAAGAAATTGTTGTGCAGCGGATACCATTGTGTTTTTAGAATAAGGGGTTTTAAGCGCTTGGAGCGCGCTGAGCGAATCTGAATAAATGACATAAGAGTGGTCTTGGTTAAGGAATAGAATTCGAGAAAGGGCAACCATTATAGCCATTAATTCTGCCATAAAAATTGAAGCATGAGGGGGGAGGGTATGGGAGAGGTTGCGTTCAGACGTGCCCATACTGTCTCCTGTTTTAGAACCGTCATTAAACACTGGGGTAAATTCATCGTGAGCTACGGAATGAGACAGGAATGAAGCCTTTAACAAGGCAGCAGGGTGGCTAGATTTGGAGAGAGAGAGGTCAGGGCCAAGCAAATGGTGGGAACGGGGAATAGCCAAGGTGTGTACCCTTCGTCGTAAGAGAAAGGCAGCACCTTTTGCAAAGGGATGTTAAGGAAATTAAGGATGTTATGAACTGTGTTTGCAAATCGCCAGAAATTAGGATTCTGAGGTATCTCCTGCAGAATCGGTGTCAGAGCAGACGGTATTGGGGTTTGAAAGCGAAGATAACTTGTGCACATGATGTATTCCCTTCGAAGAGAGAGTGGCATCACATTGGATTCAACTTCAAGGCTCACCCGGGGGGACGATCGGAAGGCTCCAGTGGAGATACGGATCGCCTCGTTTTGGATGGGATCTAACAGGTGTAATAGAGTTGGGGAGGCCTGACCATATACTACACAGCCATAGTCCAGCTTCGAACGGATTAGGGCGATATAGAGAGGTAAAAGGAACTTGCGATCAGCACCCCAAGATTTTGAGGCGAGATGACGTAACAGGTCAAGCACGCGATGACAAGTCATTCGCAGGAGTTTAATATGCGGTGCGTATGTTAAGTGGCCATCTAGAATGAGTCCTAGAAATTTGACTTGTGAAGTTACAGGAATGGGCAAACCATATAAGGTTAGGTTCGCTGGAAGAAGATGGCAGGTTCTTCGATTCCCTTTTATCTTAAAAAGCACTGCTGAGGTTTTGGTGGGAGAGAAATGGAAGTCATGGGAGTTACCCCATTGTGAAATATTCTCAATAGCTAATTGAAGTTTTCGTTAGAGAAAAGGCAGCCTGGCACCGGCTAAATATAGCGCAAGGTCATCAACATAGAGAGAAAATTGACCGTCGCTGGGATAGAAGTAACTATGCCA
>JABUQX010027270.1:2500-5000 GCA_015478945.1 Trachelipus rathkii | reverse complement strand
TGCTAGAAAAGGCTAGAAAAGGGGGGCGGGGGGCTAACTCATACAAGGAAGCATCCTAGCACCTTCTAATACACACTAATCGATTCCCCGTACCTTATAACATAGGGGTAGACACTAATATCGGGTGTATTCTACAATATAGGTCGGCACGTGCTAGAAGCTAGAATATATAGAATATAGACTATAGAATATAGAATATAGAATATAGAATATAGAAGCAGGTGACCTTTTTCTCGGTTGGCGGTCCCCTTTGAAGTGACTAGAATATAGAGGCAGCTGACCTTTCCGGTCACTTTTGCGGTTTGCGGTTAGGTAACTATAGTTCCAAATCTCATGTATACTACTGTCCCTATTAAAAGTATAGCAGCTCTGATCACCAAAGAATGAACGGAAAAATTCATTCCCTGATATCTTCTTTCACCTAAGTAAAGCACTGGATTTCTTGCCATGAAGTCAAAAATCAGTTGATTATTCCGTTTTAATGTCACTTTTATACTTTTTCTAATATTCATTCAGTTCAGAGTCATTGTGGCAATATTATTTTACAGACCTGAGAAATAACAAGGGAAAACTGCTAACTTTCTTGACTGTCCAACTAACTGATATATATATATATATATATATATATATATATATATATATATATATATATTTTTTTTTATATATATATATATATATATATATATTATATATATATATATATATATATATATATATATATATATATATATATATATATATATATATATATATATATATATATATAAATATATATATATATATATATATATATATATATATATATATATATATATATATATATATATATATATATATATATAGCAGTATATATATATATATATATATATATATATATATATATATATATATATATATATATATATATATATATATATATATCTTTTTTTTTTTTTTTCCTCTCCCAGGAAGGATTCTTCATCCTGTCAGCCGCGCAAGCATCTTTCTCCAGACGTCCCTCTCCTGCACTGTTCCTCTTCTCTTCAGCGCTCTCATATTTGGTAGCTGACATCTTTCCAGAGAGTCCTCCACTGATTCCGCCCATCTCTTCTTCGGTCTTCCCCTTGGTCTTCTGCCCTCTGGTGTCCATTCCCATCTTCTTTTCGGCATTCTTTCCTGCTCCATCCTCTCCAGATGTCCCTACCATCTCAATCTCCCCACATCCATCTTCAGTGTCATCTTCTTCACACCTATATCTTCTCTAATAACTTCATTCCTTATTCTGTCTCTCCTACTCTTTCCAATCATAGTTCTTAATATCCTCATCTCCGCCGCTTGTATTCTACTCTCCTCTCTTCTCGTTGTTGTCCATGTTTCCGCTCCGTACAGCAGTGTCGGAGTCAGTATGCTGTTAAAAATCACTTTTTTAACCTCTATTCCGATGTTTCTGTCTTTCATCATGGGGTATACCACTTTCATAACTAATCCATACTTTTCCATTCTTCGCATAATCTCTTCCCCACTTCCTCCCCTTCTGTTAAAACATCCTCCGAGATAATTGCAGGTATTTACCGCCTTCACCTCCTCTCCCACCATCATTCTCATCCCCTCCTCATTTCCTCCTCCCCTTACTATTAATATCTTTGTCTTCTGTATGTTCATCTTCATCCCTGCTTCCTCCAACTCCTCCGCAAACAACTCCACCACCTCTCGAATCGCCTCCTCTCTCTCTCCAACATGCCAGATCGTCCGCATATGCCATTATGTCCCCTTCAAATTCTCCCAGTCTCTCTTTCACTTTCCTTATCACCACGTCTAAATATAATATAAACAGCAGTGGTGATAAAACACTTCCCTGCTTCACTCCTGTTTTCACCTCAAACCATCTATCGTTCTCGCACTCAGTTCTAACATTACAGCTGCATTTGTCATACATACTTTCTATCGCCTTCTTTAATCTACCCTTCACTCCATAATTCCTCTCCATAGCTCTCCAGAGCTTTTTCCTTGGCACCGAATCGAATGCTTTTGCAGATCGATGAAGGCTACAAAGAATCTCTTGCCATATTCCAGCATCTTCTCCGAGACCATTCTCAGTGTGAATAAGAGGTCCGTCGTTCCTCTTCCCCTTCTATACCCGTACTGTTCTTCTCCGAGTCTCGGCTCTACCTTCTCTCTCAACCTCCTCTTCAATATTCTTTCGTATATTTTCGTCAGATGGTCCATCAGTGAGATACCCCTATAATTATTACAGCTTCCAGCATCTCCTTTATCTTTATATATCGGTATTATTATTGCTTTGCCCCACCTTTCCCTCTCTCCAACACTTGTTCATCAAACTGATGATTCTCCCTTTCAGCTCCTCTCCTCCCTCCAACACCAACTCCACAGCCACTCCATCCTCTCCTGGAGCTTTACCCTTCTTCATCCTTTTTATTGCCTCTTCATATTCCTCCACCGTTATCTCTCCGCCTTCATCCTCCTCTTCCTCCTCCCTCATCTGATCTGCAGCTTCTTCCTC
>JABUQX010027269.1:50000-55000 GCA_015478945.1 Trachelipus rathkii | reverse complement strand
TTTTCATTTTATATTGATTCACACGAGAGGTATTTTCATTTCTTCATTAACATAAAGCAAAAATTCTGTTGCAATTTCCAAAATTTCAATATGATTAAGAGCAGTTAGTGAAAGAGAATAAAGTTTGTTATAAATAAACTTATAACAAATATGCTTTTGATTACAAATTTCAAAAGATATGAGTTTTATGAAGAAGGTTTAATATCTTGATCCATTCAAACTCCTCTCTAAAGCTTCAACGAATGCTTTAAAAATTTCTCTAGAACGTAACAATCCATTCTAACTTTCCACCAACCTTGTTTTGCTCATTCGTGTGAGTTTTGCCCATTTTGTGTCTGGGAAAAAATTTCCAGTTTTTTTCTATTAAAATAGTAGTGTGGGAAAATTTTTCCAAGTTTTTCCTTTTAAAATAGTAGTCTGGGAAAATTTTTCCAATTTTTTCCTATTAAAATAGTAGTCTGGGAAAATGTTTCCAATTTTTTTCTATTAAAATAGTAGTCTAGGAAATTTTTTTCCAATTTTTTCCTATTAAAATAGTAGTCTGGGAAAAATTTTCCAAATTTTTTTCTATTAAAATAGTAGTCTGGGAAATTTTTTCCAATTTTTTTCTATTAAAATAGTAGTCTGGGAAATTTTTTCCAGTTTTTTTCTATTAAAATAGTAGTCTGGGAAAATTTTTCCAATTTTTTTCAATTAAAATAGTAGTTCGAATTGGCTATCTAAAATAGTGCCTAGTTGCATTCCCTGTACCATAAAGTTTCTAATGTGTTGTACTTCACATGGATGTAAACAGCAATGAACATATAACGTCGCTGGATATTTTCGACAACTTAAACACCTCTAAAACAGTTTCTAATTGCTTTTACACTATCCTATCGTTGTCCAATCAGAAAGTTATTTTTTATTTCAGCGTTCTTCGTATTGCTTCCTCTACAGATGCTCCTTTAATATTAGCTTGCCACAGTCACTTAATTACCTTAAGAAATCTTCACTGACCAGAAATATGATTCCTCATTTTGATTAATATATGATACTCTTTATTTGCTTTGATTAATTATTATTTTTTTTCTTATTAAAAAATAAAATTAAGAGACTCAAACCATCAAAAAATTTTGATAGCTTAAAAAAAACTTCGGATGTTGTTTGAACCCTCTATCTACGGCCTTATATATACTCGTATATATATATATATATATATATATATATATATATATATATATATATATATATATATATATATATATATATATATATATATATATATATATATATATATATATATTTATATCCATTAATAGATTTTGTAATATGTATATATATATATGTATATATATATATATAATATATATATGTATATATATATATATATATATATATATATATATACATATATATAAAAATTTATATATATGTATATATATATATATATATATATATATATATATATATATATATATATATATATATATATATATATATATATATATATATATATATATATATATATATATATATATATATATATATATATTTAATATATATATATATATTTATAATATATATATATATATATATATAATATATATATATATATATATATATATATATATAATATATATATATATATATATAGTTTTCTTCAATGCAAGTTTGAATGTAACCTAATATCTATATTTTTTAATAACTCTGAATTTGATAGCTATGGAATCTTTAAGTGAAAGTTTGAATTTATGTAATATATTTTTAATAACAATGAGTGAAAGATATTTAAATTTGTATATTTTTTTTTCCCCAGGTTGGTACAGGGGCAAAATAGAGCCATGAAATTCGCAATCCCACGAATTTGGAGAGAGTCAACTGACCACTCCAGCAATTGCTTCTTCTGTTTGGTGGACCCGTCCAAGCGTCGAGCTGGCAAAAATGCGCCTGCTATCATATATCCAGACCTTCCGTCATCCATTGCCCAAGTGCCACACTCTCCTGAGTTCTCTATACCCATTTCCACAAAGGGAAGACAGCTAACTTCAGAAGAAAGCAGCAAATCAAGACACGATGAAGTCGTTGATCCTGAATATAGTATAGCTGAGGAGAGAAACCCATATTTCGATCAGAGATCTTGGTCTCACAAAGTCCAATGCCGAGCTTTTGAATGTCGAGACTCAAGCAGTGGAATTTGTTATATGAAAGTGTGAAAGTCACAAGTCAGAGAAAACGTCACCACTCTTTTTCAACTTTTTTCACCAGTCAAGATGGGCTTTGCTTTTGCCACAATATGACAGGTTTGTTTGAGGCACTTGGAATTGCCTGTAACCCCTGCGAGGGGCGCCTTTTCATTGATAGCTCATCGAAGAGTCTTAAAACTGTGCTACTTCATAACTAGAACATGTTTCCATCTCTTCCCTTGGCTCACTCGGTGCAGCTCAAAGAGGAACACAGCAGCGTGAAGCTATTGCTAAGTGCCTTGAAATATGAAAAACACAATTGGAAAGTTATCGGAGATTCCAAAATGGTGGCCTTCCTGATGGGTCTCCAAGGCGGCTTTACCAAGTTTCCATGTTACCTTTGTCTCTGGGACAGCAGGGCCTCCGCAGAACACTACCAAAGGCGGGATTACCCGGGCTGAGTTCAGTGTAGTGTGGAACAATGTCAAATGGGAGCCTCTGTTGGACCCCCAGAAAATATTGTTTCCTCCACTACACATAAAATTAGGCTTCATGAAACAGTTTGTCACAGCTCTAGATAAGGAGTCTTCAGCCTTCATCTACCTGCAAGGTTTCTTCTCTAAGCTGTCTGAGGCAAAGGTTAAAGCCGGTGTCTTCGCCAGACCACAAATAAAAAAGATCATAGAGTGCAAGGAATTCCCGAAAAAGTTTATTAGGACAGAAAAAGCAGCTTGGACCAACTTTGTTGCAGTAAGGTTATTGAACTCTTAAAATCTGAGGCAGAAAACTTACATGAAGGGCTTGTGGACCTTGGTCAAGAACTATGGAAAAATGGGCTGCAGGATGACCCTTAAAGTCCAAATCCTTGATGCTCATCTTGCTAAATTTAAGGAGAACATGAAGACGTACTCAGAGGAGCATGGCGAGCGATTTCATCAGGATATTCTGGACTTTGAATGCCGCTACCAAGGATCATATAACGAAAACATGATTGGAGACTATATTTGAGGGTTGATTCGTGAAAGCAACTTACCGTATAAGCATAAATCCAGAAAAACTTCTCACTTCTAAATATTTTGAGGTCTCTCTTGTATAAACTAAGAATAAATAAATGCTACTTTTTAGTTATATGTCGTTTTTTTTTTCTATTTTGTGTTACCGAGAATGATTATATTCGCCAGTTTTTTATATCGAAATTTGGTAAATTTGTGAAATATCATTATCTTGGTCACAAAATCAAAGTTTGGAGGAAATGTTAGCCATTTTTAATATCTTCTAGTATGAGAAAATAGGAAATTACAGTTGTTGCCCAGGGATAAAAAATGTGTTACATACGGAATAGGTTGCCATAAGATTTTTTAAAAAGTTTTTGATATATATATATATATATATATATATATATATATATATATATATATATATATATATATATATATATATATATATATATATATATATATATATATATATATATATATATATATATTCTTTTCCGTTATAGGAGCCATTTTCATGAACAATTAATTCCCTATACAAATAGAACATAACAACGAGGAGACCGCTCGATAGGCAAGTCTAATGAGATAGCAACAAATTATTGAATCGTGAATCGTATTTATTTTATATAATTATTTGAATAATTACTACATACTCATGGGTCGGGAGGGTAGCATACAGGGCACTGTGCTTCCCCATAGACACAGGATATTCTGCCATGTATTGATATACCAAAAAATTAATATACCAGTTTGTATATTTCATAAATAATTTTTGCTCTTATAGTTGGTTGCCGGGGTCACTTACACCTGCTAACAAAAAAAACACAATTTAGTCTCTAGGTATATGTTGAGCGGGTAAGATGAATTCTTTAACACTACTATCTTTTATGTATTTTTTATTTCAATTTTTTTCTCGTTTTATAAAATATATATATATATATATATATATATATATATATATATATATATATATATATATATATATATATATATATATATATATATATATATATATATATATATATATATATTAGTTGATGCAGCAGATGTCATTTTTTCGCATCCGCGGATGCGGATACGGTTGCGGATGTTTGATTTTAATATCCACAGATGCGGAGGCGGATGTTGGATATATATATATATATATATATATATATATATATATACATATATAAAATTATATAAATATAAAATAAACATATATTTAGTTATAAATGTATATATATATATATATATATATATATATATATATATATATATATATATATATATATATATATATATATATATATACAGTATATATATATATATATATATATATATATATATATATATATATATATATATATATATATATATATATATATATATATATATATATATATATATATATATATATATATATATATATATATATATATATATATATATATATATACAGTATATATATATATATATATATATATATATATATATATATATATATATATATATATATATATATATATATATATATATATATATATATATATATATATATTATATATATATATGCCTAATATACTTCGAGTTTAGCCACAATCTATTAATATAATTGTGTTACCAGGGTGCCTGACGGGGATCTATGTAACTCAAATGCACTCCACCAACCTCTTTCCCCAACCTCCGCCCTTAATGAAAGAGATTTTACAATGGATTATATACCTTTTGCACTAGTATTGAAATTCAAATATAGGAAGGTTCTGCTTGAGAAACATCAATTTTTCTTCCTTTTCTGCTTAGAGTCTGTTTCTCTTTTCATCAGATATTAGCCCAGCATTGCTAAATACTCTCTCACTTG
>JABUQX010027269.1:0-42500 GCA_015478945.1 Trachelipus rathkii | reverse complement strand
AATGAAGTTACAAAAAATTCTTGGAAAAATAAAAATACGATTTTTTCCGTTTCTCAAAAATTTATGATTTTATGATATATTCAAGAAATTTTTTTCATAAATTTGGATTTACTCTAGGTTTAAATAATTTATATATTATATATATATATATATATATATATATATATATATATATATATATATATATATATATATATATATATATATATATATATATATATATATATATATATATATATATATATAGTACAATACACAAAAATACTATTTGTACTTACTTTTGTGTGAAATATTAAAAACACTGTAAATATAAAATTGGACAACGTTTCGACCCCCTAGTATATATATATATATATATATATATATATATATATATATATATATATATATATATATATATATATATATATATATATATATATATATATATATATTCGCGGAAAGATAGAAGGTCGCTTACGGCGATCACAACCATCTCCGAGGCATGCATTAGCATTCCTGGCAAAAGGTAAGTCTGTAAGATGTTGTATAGAAGAGGAGTGTGGATATAGGTATGTGTACATGGTATGCGGATTAAAGGTGGTGTCTGTAAGATGTTGTCTGGAAAATGAGTGTGGATATGAACGCAAAAGAGAAAGGCGAACCAATAGGCGCTGGAATGTCACGGGAGACCCTACACAGCATAAGCCAGACGGGAGGCAATTTCATCGCTGTGAGTCCGCTACTCTACCTCTAAAGGTATAAAGAAAAGGGGCGGTAAGGCCGGGCTTTCTTTTCGACTTGCGTCATATTCTTCTACTACTTTTCTGTTTCCGGTGCATGTTGCGCACCTTACCCCCAGTCAAAAGGGAAAGAAGGTGGGTGATGATACATATATATATATATATATATATATATATATATATATATATATATATATATATATATATATATATATATATATATATATATATATATATATATATATATATATATATATATATATATATATATATATATATATATATATATATATATATATATATATATATATATATATATATATATATATTCTTAGAGGAATATACTGTAAAAATATATATGCATTTCATAATTACATATATATTTATTGAGTAAGCTTCCGAATCCCTATATATAAACAACCCTTCAAAATCCAACCGTACACATCTTGGTAAAGAGTGTAGTATTGTTTGGAGAAATACCAAGCAGGTTAACAGGGATCTATCTGTTCTGGAAAAGGACCTGGCAACCTACTCCATCTAGAAAAAGACCTGGCAACCTATTACATCTAGAAAAAGACCTGGCAACCTACTCCATCTAGAAAAAGACCTGGCAACCTATTCCATCTAGAAAAAGACCTGGCAACCTACTCCAGCATTAATTGAAACTACTTTTGTTGCTAAAATTTCGTATTTCACTTGGAAAATATTTGAACATTTGGAAGACAACTTGAATTCTATTTTCAAAAAATCTAAGAAAAAATCTGTGGTGATTATTGAATAAGATGTTGCAAATTGCGTTGATCTAATAGATTTTCCAGAAGGTGATTGGAAAGTGAATAGAAAATGTTGAAAGAATACTCCTCTCATGAAGTAAAATAGAATTCTTCAATTAAATTAGATAGTTCTGTTACACCCAAAAGTTCATTTGACTTTAGTAGTATTTTGGAAACTGAAAATGATGGCAGATATTTTTATAAAAGTTGATAATAATGATGTAAGTAACTATAATTATGATGACAGCAACCCTAATTTCGATAAATTTTAGAGAATTTAAAGAAAAAGTTAAAGAAAATAACTAGTTACATATTTGGCTCCTATAAGGAATAAATAAATGATTTATCAAACATAAATGAAGTTTGCGATATCTTTCTTGCATTTCCAATTGAGATACGGGTAATATAGAAAATAATATAGTAATATAGAAATATAGAATTCGAGCTATTGTCTCCTTGGGATTTGCTTCGTCTTACTTAGACTTAAATTAATTGATTAAACCTTCTTCTTGTAGGGCTCAGCCCGTGAGCGGTGGTGATAGCTGTAAAAAAAACAGTAAATGCCTATAAGAATCTCTCTCTCTCTCTCTCTCTCTCTCTCTCTCTCTCTCTCTCTCTCTCTCTCTCTCTCTCTCTCTCTCTCTCTCTATATATATATATATATATATATAATATATATATATAAATTTTTATTTTTATATAAGTTTTATTATAATTATATTTATATATATATATATATATATATTATATTATATATTTGGCTAAAACTTAATTTTCTTTCTGGACCTTCGATTTCGCCTATCCATCGAAATATATATCGATACCGATATCTATCGAATATATAGATATATATACTATATATATATATATATATATATATATATACTATATATATATATATACTATATATACTATATACTATATATATATACTATATATATATATATATAATATATATACTATATATATATATATCATACTCATATATTAGCCTCTAGAAGAGCCACAATCCAAATCTCAAAAACTAAAACAGCTACCGGGAAAAGGAATACCTTGCTGGAATGCTGGAGACGTTTTAGGGGCAAAATGTAAAAAAAAAAAAAAAAAAAATTTGTTAATAATTATATTAATTATGAGTTGAAAGCCTATTCTAAGGCGACTTTTTATACCGTTATCGTTAAAAATAAATAGACTTTCTTCTTAAATTTGTTTTTTTTTTTACAACTAAAGAATACCCCAAGGGTATACCGCCACCGATGGCAGGAGTCGGCGTCTCTCGGCCTTCCGGGGAAACTACGGCGTTGGCACTATTTTCCCCCCCTCCGGGGAGCGTCTCCGGAACCCCCGCTCTCTTTCGCGTATTTGGGTGTCGGCGGGGTTCCTCCGCCCCTCCCTACGGGGGTATGGAAAAACGTCCCCCCCCTGTGCTTCCCCGTCGCGCTCGAGCCCTCCTACATTTTTTGCCGTTGCAACACCTTACAAATAATACTATACTATATATATACTATGTCCCCCGCTGCTCTAGCTCCCCCCCAAAAAATCCAATTTGGCTTTATTTTTTTTTTTTGGTTTATTTTTTTTTTACATTTTCCTAACCAAAATTTCCCTAAACCAAACATAATGTTATATATATACGTGTCTTGCAAAAATTAAACCAATCTATAACTGTTGGTTCACTGGCATCTAAATAGGTCTACTACCTTGAAACTGTTTCCCGTTATGTACAAAAGAAATACATTTAATTCAAAAGGCATCATTGTACGCGAAAAATTCTAATATTTGAAAAAAAAATAATATTTGCAGAAACAGTATTATACTTCGAACCACAATGTTTACTAGTACATTAAAAATAAAACTTTCTTCCTATTTTCGTAATTTCAATTCTTTCATGACACTTTCTACAAACCTTTTTATCTAGTTTCAAACTAAAATGTTGCAGCATTGCTAACAGTATAATCATTCTCACAAATTTTAAATAAAATCCTTTCCAAATCAACATCCTGATATTTCCAAAAAATCAAGAACCCAACATAAACGCTGGAAATTTTTAAAAAAAAATGGCGCTTGCTTTACTTATTATAAAAACATTTCCATTTGCAAGGTTCCAATAATATTAACTCAATGAAAAAGCATCTTCTATATATATACTATATAATATATATTATATATATATATATATATATTATATATATATATATTATATATATATATATATATATATATATATATATATATATATATACTATATATATATATTATATATATATATATATATATATATATATGTGTTTCTATGAATAAATTTAGATTCTCGGTATCTTGGGTATAATCGATACACATATATCGAAAATCGATTTTAAAACTTAAATATCGATAGGTCAGAAAGAAAATTAAGTTTTATATATATATTATATATATACTATAAAAATATATATAATATACATATATACTATATACTATATATATATATATATATATATACTATATATATTATTATATATATATATATATCATATATATTATATAATATTTATATATATATATATATATAGAATGTATAATGCATATTAATACAATGGATTATTATATTGATCCCTGTATTGAATATTATATAATATATATATATATATATATATATATATATATATATATATATATATATATATATTTATATATAATATATTATATATAATAATATATTATAAATATATATATATATATAATATCATATATATTTATATTAAATAAATATACTATATATATATATATATATATATATATATATATATATATATATATATATATATATATATATATATATATATATATATATATATATATATATATATAATGATTATTATATGCTTCTGTATGTATGGAATTTATATGTATAAAATGAAGACGATTGTTATATGCGTTCATTTGTTCTATTGATAAGTGAGTATTGGGAGTAGTGTAGATAAAGTATAGGCGAAATATTTTAGTTGGTCTGCCAGATTCGCTAGCCTTTGGTGGAAATATCCAGAGTCTAAAATGGAATCCACCAAAGTTGGGTAATTCCAAACAAAAATCTATTCAATCAATTGTCAATATGAGTTTGTTCCATATTTTGTCAGCAGGGTATATGGAAGAATGAGAATAGCTGTTAAATCTGGGGTCGGAGAATTATACAGAGAAATGAGGCAACTGTTCAACTGGCAGGAAGAGTCGATGTACAGGACCCAACACGGCTCACAAAGGAGCTATCACACTGGCAGGAAGAGACTAGAGAGAGTCAGTGAAAGTAGAAGGGTTAATAGGGCGAAGAGCCTTAGACTCCAAACAATTGAGAAGATACGTGTGTGAAACCACCTCAGATATGGGATGCACACCCCATACAAGAACGAAGAACGCCCCTAAATAGAGGAAGTAACCGTGTCTCAACCGATAGAGCGACAGAGTCTCATGGCAAGGGCCCGGGTTCACTCTTCTTCGTGTTCACTCCTTTCACTACACTAGTCTCAACTTTTATACTGTCCAATTATCTGATACGTTTAACAGATATGCTTTATCATTCGTGTACTCTACTGATAAATTAAAGAATATTCTCCAATCATCTATTTTATTTACTCCCTTAATGCACACTTAAAAGTGGGACACGTGACCTTTGACTTGAAACTGTGATCGATTTTCCTAACTTTGGAAGAAAGGTTGCAGGCGTTCTTCTTGACCTTTTTAAGCTATATATATATATATATATATATATATATATATATATATATATATATATATATATATATATATATATATATATATATATATATATATATATATATATATATATATATATATATATATATATATAATGACTCCATCCCAAAAGTAAATGAGAATTTTATAATTGTTTTCTATTCGTTGATCTACTTGTTAATTTTAGTGAGAGAGAGAGAGAGAGAGAGAGAGAGAGAGAGAGAGAGAGAGAGAGAGAGAGAGAGAGAGAGAGAGAGAGAGAGAGAGAGAGAGAGAGAGAGAGTCTTCTTATAAATCCCCTCGGTAGATGAGAGATGTAAGAAATTACTTTTCGTGTTAAATTGATAAATTTTTCCAATTTTAACTTTCAAGACGAACTAATTAAAAAGTAGATGAGTTCTTCTTTTACTCTTTAAGAAGAAGAAGAAGTTTGTGTAAAGTTGATTTTCCCCTTGAAAGTGCTCATGTGTGAAAGCATGGAGAGAGAGAGAGAGAGAGAGAGAGAGAGAGAGAGAGAGAGAGAGAGAGAGAGAGAGAGAGAGAGAGAGAGAGAGAGAGAGAGAGAGAGAGAGAGAGAGAGAGAGAGAGACAGGGGAGAGAGAGAGAGAGACAGAGAGAGAGAGAGACAGAGAGAGAGAGAGAGAGAGACAGAGAGAGAGAGAGAGAGAGAGAGAGAGAGAGAGATTTCCTGTGTGAGATTGAGGTAGTTAGGTGAGAGAGAGAGATTTCTACTGAAAATAAATTGGCAGATATATAATTTTTTTTAATATTATTTTTAATTTTTATTTTTATTTAATTTCTTTTTAATTTTAAAATTTGATAAATTTTATTTTTTTATTTTATCTTAATTTCTGATGTTATTAGGTTTACTAATTTGTTTCAGAAATGAGAATCAATTTTATTCTAGGGTTTAGGACGAGCTGGAGTAGAGAACCAAAGTAGTGGATCAGTAAGATTTCTGATGGTTTCTGTTTACACCTCACGAGCAGTGCCCTACTCTAAGGGTAGAACTATTCTAGGTAATTTCAATCTAGGGCAAGGAATTGAACCTAGGCCCTGTGCCTCAAGACTGTCTCTCTACCATTTGTGTAACAAGACCTAGAATTAATGATATATAAGTATAAATAGTGATGGAGCTACATAGCTTTATGGAGTTATGAGTTGGGTAATTTTAAGATGGATGAGTAAGAGTTGGATAATTTATAGATAATTGAGCTAGAACCTGGTACTACACAACTATCTAGTTACAATCTTATCTCACTAGGTACTACACATCAATCCTGTTACCATCTCATCTCACTAGGTACTGCACATCTATCCAGTTACCATCTCATCTCACTGCGTACTATATAACTATCGAGTTAGCATCTCACCTCACTAGTTACTACATAACTATTATTTTACTATCTCATCTCACTAGGTACTACACAACTATCAAGTTACTATCTCATCTCACTAGGTACTACTCAACTATCTAGTTACAACCTCATCTGACTAGGTACTACACAACTATCCAGTTACCAACTCATCTCACTAGGTACTACACAACTAAAAAGTTTTAATCATCTCACTAGGTACTACACAACTATCTAGTTACAACCTCATCTGACTAAGTACTACACAAATATCAAGTTACTATCTCATCTTACTAGGTACTACACAACTATCTAGTTACAACCTCACTAGGTACCAACGCAACTAATGAAGAAATCGAATGAACTAAGTAACCAAATTATAGTTTACTAATTAAATAGTCAATAAAATAAACACCATAAATTAATTATTATTAAGTAAACAAAGTAAATAAACATATAACGGATAAATTAAATAAATTTTACATTAATTCTCTAACAGACAAATAAATAAAATAAATAAATAAAAAATATATAAATAAGTTTTTTAGGTATTGGAGACAACTACGTTAAAAATTAAATTAATAAAATTTGCATTACATTTTTTATTCATCTTACATCTACTCTCTCACGTCATAGTTGGTCATGTACGATTCCTCAGCATATTGTTTAATTGTGGGTTAGTTTTGCATAACAACTTTTGCACTTGTTGATTATCTTTAAATACATTTTTTATTTAATATTATTTTCTGTAACCGCCTACTCACTGACAAATAGATTGAAAACGCAACCAAGTACAAGCATAGTTGATTTAAGGCAGCCTTGAATTGTACTAATTCATTAATCTTGATTGATATGCATGCACATTTTTCACAGTTAATTGATATGGCGGTCCTCATCTGGTTTGATCCATATCTCACACACTGGGCCTTATCATTTGCAGGCCTTCTCACAGTCCCTCTGTAGGACGCGCTCTATGCTTCGCTCTCCGCGCTTGAAGGAGTCTCACGAAGAGTTACGCAAACGAGTTGGGATCAATCGTGCTCCTCAAATTAAGGATATTATTATTTCAGAAAAACCCACATTGAGAAAACCCTGAAAAAACCCAGACACATTTGAAATTTAGGTATTCATAAATAAAACATAGTAATAAGAAATTCAAAAGTAAAATATTCTTTTAAGAGAAGAGTTAATTCTCGCGAACATCTCAGCCATTATATATAACATTTCCGTATCTGAGATTAGATCTTAAGTTTCTGCTTCGACTTCAACAATAAGAGAAATTTTATAACTTCTATATATCAATATATTTATTATTTAGGTGTCTCTCTCTGAATTCAATTTCAATATCGAAAATTTACTCTAATAATATTTTGGACAACGTGCCGCCGGCCTTTATATACATCAAGCTGGTCTAGACATTTGAATTTAGGAACAACAGAACTGAATTGGCTCGCACATGTCTCCTGACAAACAGCTTTTTCTGACAATAGAGAAGTGCGAGTGAACTTGTTAGTGGACGAGCTCTGAGATCTTGGGTATCTGAGCTAAGATACAAGCAATCCTTTCCAGAGCCCAAAGATGGATCTGGTTATTGAGTGGTCGCTATATATGTTCAATTTTTCCTTGCTAGTGTATGGTTTGAAGGACAAAAAAAAAAACCAGCTCCTCAAGACCCTAAAAACTTTCGCTCTCTCTATATAACACAAATAATTATAAAATCATAGAAAATCTTATTATTTAAGAGAGAATCTTCTCCGATTCTTCATAAGTGAGATTTGTGTCGAATCTTTTTTTTTATTCTTACTGATTGAGATGAGTTTGGTGTGTAGAAAAATGTTTCTGATTCCTGAAATACGCATCTCTGTCGAATGCACCTTCATTTATTTATGAACGTTTTATGCGTCATGTCTTACGCTCTTATAGTTTGACAAGCTTGCTGGCCTTTTGTACACCAAGCCTGTTTCTTAGCTTAGACCAGATATTGGCCAAATGTCGAGAACACCATATTCAGAATAGAGGCAGAACTTGGCTCTCTGTGACAGGCTTAAATAGATTCTGAAGCGAATACGCAGAATTCTTGGCGTTTGGCTGAGAGAGATAATTATTTTCTTGATGTGTCGTTCTCTCCATCACATATTGCAGCTTATATGTAGGACAGTATATTCTTTATATATTTCTATAATAAAGTATTATTACCATCGAAATAGCATGGAGTGTGTGGATACAAAAACATTACTGTCATATACAATTTATACTAGACAAGACTGCTCAGTTGAAAGTTGGCGGCAAAAAGTTATTTACATGGTTCCGTCCATCGATCGCCCTGAGGTTGCTGCTTCAGCCCTGCTGCGCGAGCTGAATAACATTTTCTCAGGAGCCCCAAATGCTAATCCGAAATCTAGTGCCCGCCGCTAACATAATTATTATATTACTTAGTAAAACAGGTATTTATATAAGTATAAATTCATTAATTAGATATAACATAATAATCTAATGAATTATTTTTTAGTTATAATATTTTTTTGACTATTATATAATAAATAAAATAACTATTGAGTATATCAGTAATTAGAATCGAATTATAATATTGTCCACTCTATTCTATCCATATCATACGTATATCATTAAGAGTTATAATGATATCTTTTACATTTATATTATATTGATCTAATTATAATATATAATATATATACTATATAAATATATATATATATTAAATTATATTATATGTATAATTAATATTATATATAATATATATTATATTAATTAATATATAGTAATATAATATATGTATTTCATTAACAGTCAAAAATATCAATTCACAATCCATCAGAAACAATCCTACTATGTATAAAGTTTATCTACTAAAATCTAATTATCAGCTTAATCTTTACTATTACGAGTAACCTCATTATTTAGAATCCCAGGTAATGGCGCGGT
This sequence comes from Trachelipus rathkii, assembly GCA_015478945.1. Classification (NCBI taxonomy): domain Eukaryota; kingdom Metazoa; phylum Arthropoda; class Malacostraca; order Isopoda; family Trachelipodidae; genus Trachelipus; species Trachelipus rathkii. Next base: position 32,981 of record JABUQX010027269.1, on the reverse strand, counting down.
ACAAAAGCAAATGCGTTCTTACAATGCATTCCATCCCTTATATCGTTTTCATTTATTATTGCTTTGTAAGGCAGTCATCCAATTCCCCAGTCATCTTTCTCGTCAAAAGATAGCATTTTTATAAAATAAATTTTAATTTTTTTAGATATATATAATATTAATTAATATTAAATTGTATTAAAAACGGTTGTTATATACAAAATTTCTAACATAAGTAAATTCATATAATATAATTAATATAAAGTACAAATAATTATATACCTTTATCCGTAGATAATATTCATCACGTAATATATAGTATCTATATTAATTAATATGATAATATATATAATATATATATATAATTATATTTATATAGCGGTATTATACTTCTTTGGTTTAAAAGCCCCCAATACAATACGCATCATATCGATATTTATATTCTCATTATTAATAATCATATAATTATTAATACTAGCTTTTAATTAATTTTGTATAATAAATAATATTTATTTATAATAATTTTTTTATTAATATATTAATAAAAATGGATAGTTATATACTAATACATTATTATTATTAAATAAAACACTTTATTTTTATTTCAAAATATTTTTTTTAACTTAGAAAATAAATAAATTCTTTATTTTATTCTCTAAAACCTAATAAATATTATGATTTCAGTAAATGTATGAATTATAAAATTTATACGTACATTGATGTCTAACCTCCATCTTTTACGACCTGTGAGCGGAGAAAAAAAGATCCGCACACTAATTAACACCATAGTGATAAAAAAATCCTGTTTCTCTATTTCTAGGTACTTTATATACATAGATCTCCAGAAAAAACCTAGTCGTCATTGTGTTGGTATTTTTCCGAACAGAAAATAGCTCATTTTTTACGGGTCGAAAGCCTCGTGTTGTCAATTGCAGAGGATTGCATTAAAAAATTTTTCTATGAATTTTGCTGTGGGAGATCGAAGAATGAATTAATGGGCCCTAATCACATATCTAAGCGATTATTCTAATTAAGTTAAATATATTTAATCTCTATTAATTTAAAGAGTATCTTGATGCATTGTGTCTCCATATTGTGTGAGCTGTCTATAAAAGAGTAGTCAGCGGCCTCATAAAAATTCACATCATAGAGAGTCCCTTTAATGATTGTTAAGAGGTTTTGAATAATATTTTAATATACAAAAAAGACCTAAAATTCACATAAAAAATCACACTCTTGATTACAAAACCATTTATAAACCCTCAATTTTCACGTGCATACTTCTCGATCGCGAACTGATGCGGTAGCCGCAATTTAGATTGCAAACTCAAAATATTATGGCTGTTATACTCTTTCTCGATAATTAATGATCGAGTATACAGAGATGTCTATTTTACGTAACCAAAAACAGGTTGGGGTTTAACATTTTAGTTGTAAAGAAATACTGTATAAAAGAAATAATAAAATATTAAGCTTCATTTTATTTAAAATTAGGTGAGAGTTAATCTAAAATATTTTATTTATATTCAAACTATTAATTATGTTATTAACTGTAGTTAAAATAATATATAATAATATAACTAATAAATAATATAATATACAGTATAAAATATATATATAATTAATAGAATACTAAATCAATTAATATAATGGATAAATAATATAGAAACTCATATTATAATTTTTAATTAAAAAATAAATTTATATTTACACCATTTATAATAATATTATAATAATTTAAGATTTAGTAAATTAAATTAATTATAAAATTAATATCGATATTTATATCCGGAATTAGACATATTGATGATGTGACTACCGTTTATTATATTAATAACGTAGGAATATATAGATAATATATATATATAACAACCTACGTATATATATATATATAATAATAATAAGTGCATTAATGACCTATATTTAATATATATTATATATTATATATTATCATATATATATATTATACTATAATATATAAAGTCAGCTGGGCTAAGTAGTGATAAATATAGCCCTCCAAATTTTAGGTATAATAAACTATATTTGATCGCTTGATATTATATGAATAATTGATGATTTTATCAGTGACAATATATATGATAACGACGCTAACTAGTCCTCAATCCTTATCTAACATTAGAAAATAATGGTAAATAAATAAGAACTAATATTTTCCCCTTAATGGAATGAAATTAAGCATATGCTGAGGGTAATAGAAATGACACTTTATCGGTAAACCTCTCAAAAGTGTATCAAAATACAACAATGTATATTTCTACAATTAATCCTATTTAAATAGAAGTGTGAATAATTCTCAGTAACAAGAAACGTGAAAAACTATAGCGAGTAAAACGCGAACAGTTGGGGTTTACTAATTGGCCTCAAGGAAGCAATAGTTTCTATATACCTTCTCACCTCAACAGTTTGGGGGGGGTGGGAGTGCACGTTTTTGCAGCCTAGTCTAGCGTGGTTGAACATGTAGCGGAGCATATTGTTGTTATACTAGTACCCTCAAGAAGCTGTTTCACCTCTTAACCCAAAATAGTCTACTAGAATTACTTTCAAATGTTACTTTATGGTTGTCTTCAATATCGCCTTTTTTTAACACTCTACTATCTACCCGAAACTATGACTATAAAGTATCTTAGTACGCTGGGTGTTGTCAGAAATTCCTGTTAGTACTCACTCTCCTTCTCTCCTGCCTGGACGATGGTGCCTATAGGGCTAATCTTCGATCACTCTCTAGACTTAATACTCACTTTCAGATCAGATATCGTGGGCTGTAGCCCTGGGTAATGAGAAGTAGACACAAGTCCTCACTCTCTGGTCTCAGTGATAAAACATAAAATAAGCTGACACATCCCTCTCGAAACAAGAAAACGCGAAGGAGTGTAGAAGAGAAAGAATGTCTATTATAACTCCCACTAGACATTTAGAGGTGACTCGATCCACCCTAGAAAAGCCTCACAATCTACAAACTCCCCATTATGACCTAATTATAATCACACCATTGGTTTTTAGCCGTAACGAACCAGAAATATATAGGTGGCTATGGTTACATCGCCTAATATGGATCCATTGTCAAAGCTATGAAAGATTTTGCGCTTAGAATAAAGACGTGTATACGGGGCGTGAGTGGAGGCTAAATAAACTCAGCATAAGGTACTAACTTCATAATATAAAGTTGGTAGACAATATTCCTAGCACACCTACCTTTTATAATTGTGTATTCATACAATTGACTTCCAATACCTTGTGCTAAGATAAACGACATAGCCGGAGGTACGACACCAGAATAATCTCACTAGCTTCATTTTCCTATGTATCTGTAAGGTAAACGACTTTACGTAGAATATCAGTCCCCTACATCATAGTTTAACAGCTGAGGCAATACACCTATACTATTTGCGTGGTGTATATCATTAGCTCTGTTTCCCCCTTAATCTCTTATAGGCATTTTTAAAATAAACCAGATGGGTAAAGTGTCAGTTAAATCTATTTATTATTTGAATGGCTAGTTATTTAATAGAAGCTCTGGCCTAGTAAGATTTAACGATTTATTTCACCCAATAATGAAGGACAAGCACTTCTTTGTCGGTTACAAATAGGTATCATTGTTGTACCCCACATGTGTTCTTCCTTAATTGCCACTTTTTGGGTTGTTAAAACGTGAACTATGATTGGTTTATTCCATACAATACCAATAATAGTTGTTAAAAAACAAAATTAATTCAAAAAAATAAATTAACAGGATATTTTGCACAACTACTAAGATATTATATCATTTTAAAAGATTTTTTAACAAAAAAAATTAAATTCTATACTCCAGGGGAGTGTGTTTTGATTTAAATATTCATAGCTTTTAATGCAAGTCACAGACTATTTCAGACGACAGTCAGCAATATATTATCCTATATATATATATAATATACTGTATAAATATACTATAATAATATTATTTATTATTTAAATTTTGAAATTCACTAACAATTTACATAAAAAGTGTTTTAGTAGTTATAATATTAAATCCTATATATATCATTATATGGCCCCTACTATTTATATATAGGTTCTTTCGTATAAGCCCTCACCTACATCGATTACTTCCTATAATCGATTTATTTTATAAAATCTATCGTCCTATTATTTTAAATAAATTTAATAATTTTTCTTATAAAAATGTGAAGTAGACATTACCAAATTTATTGGTAATGGGTTTCTACTAGCTTCTATAATTTGATATTTTCTATTTTTTTCCATGACAAAGTGTTTTGATATTTTGAAACCATGTTTTGAATAAAACAAAATCTTGAACTCTAAATCCATACCTTTTTTTCTTAAAACATTTTAAACATTACATTTGTTAGGGACTATTTCAAAAGTACGCGTTTATACTTTAAATCTCTCAGACATTTTTTAAATCTTTTGCGTTCCGTTAGCTAGCATATAAAAAAGTGAACACAAGGATGGCTAACCGAACCTAACCTAGCATCTGTGAAAATTGAAAGCAATTAATACTGAAACCCATATATTGGGATTTACAAAATTTTCTGCGTGATTCACACTTAAATGTTACAATCTATGTTTCTGGTGAAAGAATATCATTGTAAAAACCAGTTAGAAGATGAAAGCACAAATTTATTTCATTTTATTTAAATTTAGTTTTTGAAAATAAAGAATTTTTAAAATATAAAAAATTATAAAAAGACAAACATAGACAAATAAAATGAAAATGAAACTTCATATTTTAATAAAAAAAAATTATTATATTTATTAAATAAATAATAAGATAAAAAATTTTAATGAAATAATCGATATATCTATGATGTGGGGGCTTTAACAGAAAAGAAGACCTATATATATATATAGTATTATATTATATATATGATATATATATATTTTTATATAGTATATTATACTATACTATATATATATATATATATATATATATATTATAGTATATTATATATATATATATAATATATATATATATATATATAGATAGTATATCTATATTATGTTATATATATATATATATATATATATTATATATATATATATATATATATTATATATATTTACAGAAACACAGAAAATTTACTTTTAAGAGTAAGGGAAGAAAGGGCAATAATCTCTCCTCCTTTTTTATTAGCCTCCAAAAATCTAAAATATTCTGAAACATCATCATTATTCTTCCTTTTTATAATAATACCCTCCAAATCCTTGAAGTCCATCATAAGTGTTTCTACTTCTGCCCAACAGTTGATTTTTTGTAATGTTTGTAAACAAGTTTATAAGAATAAAATTCATTAATTTAGAGAGGTTTGAGGTCACAAACACTCTAACTTGCGTTTGATTTCATCTCTACTCCGCAGCGCTTTAAGACAAAAATGCCAAAACCGAAAACGAGGCTTAACGGGTTCCCTTACACCCCTTACCAAGCTGTATGGGTGGCATTTCTTGACAAAGGCTTTTTCATTTTGCTTGGTTTTATACCAGTTACACACAAATCTTTGTTCCATCGCTTGTGGAAAAGATTGTGTAGGTGATTGGGACAACCACAGTCTGCTCGAGCGCACATACACCCCCATACACACTTTTGTCGAATACTTTGGTAGTTTGAGCAATCAGTGTGTGCAATTTCTATATTACGAGGTACAGGTTGGGCAGTGTTGTGATCTTCTCATGGAGGTCTTATGTTCTGGAAATATGATCCAGTGGGACGGATTACTTGCAGACTAGGGTATCTCAGTTTTTGCGCTGGTGTAGGAAGGAATTTTTCCTAGTATTTATATTTGATCTTGATTAGCGTTTGCAGCAACTTGCTCAATGTCGGGAAGATCAGGTAGCTTCGTATTCATTTGAAGATTACCTTGCTCTTGTTACTGAAGGAGTCACAAGGTGTTGGGATGTGGGACTGTAGGTCCCCAGGATAGCCCATCCCACATCAAGTAATCAACTCGACAATTCAAGTATATTTGTTTCATATGCGCAACCTACCTTATCTATATAAGGTTTACAAAAGATTCGTTTGATAAAAAAACATGTGTAGGTTGGCTTCTATATCATATTTAACATTATTTTTTTAAAAAATATTGTCCTAATTAAATTATACAAATACTGGAATATTAAATTCTTCCACATTTTGCAAATAGACTCCTTATACTGATACGAAGCACTATTGACTTGAACTAGAGAGGCTTATTTTATTCTTTTTTTAAAACCGTTACATACCATCAATTATATTAGTACTTTGTATAGTGAAGCTCATTAACTACATTGGCTTAGAATAAAATATTCATCTTCATGTCAAATACGTTTCGGTCAAATTCTCAACTCCAAACCGCTTTTCGAAAAAACTAGGAATTGTCAAATATAACGAATCTGTGCTATATGATACATATGGCCTTTAAAAAAACAAATAAACAAATGCAATAGACACTCAATGATTCAAGTGAGTTGACAATAATCTCCTCATTGTTGGTTAGCTCGCATAATAGTGCTGTGAAACACAGTTGATGCGTCGTGGCTGCGCTGACCAGGCGCGCTCTTCAGGTAGAGGTGATTCCGGTCCACTCTAAATAAAATTAAAAATAATAATAATAAAAAAAACATTTGTCGCTCATTTAATAGCCACGTGGTGTACTACAAGTTTTATTTAGATCATATTTAATCTCTTCAAGAAATAGCGTGTTTTTATTTTTCTTTATAAAATATGTACGATAATTAGGTACACATACAAACCACAAAGAATATTTCACTTTGAATAACATTAGCTATTTTTTAGACTTCGTTAAAAAATGGAAAATATTTGTGTTTATACTCATTTGTTAATGTTATTTTTTCAAGTGGATACACCGCTCGATAATGGTAGCTTTACATACTGGCAAAAAAGTTTCTAACGAAAAAATTTTTTTTTTTTATTCTTTGATCTCAGAAACAGTAATCTAGGGGCTAGAGTTACGGCGGCCTATAACTCTGGTGCCGAGTCACCCGTCTCTAAAAAACTTGATGGAGGGTGACTCGACCACTCATTGTTTTCGTATTTTTAAGTATTATTATGGACATTTTATATACGTCGTAGCAATTAATTCTCTCATCATAAAAAGTTACTTACTATTATAATGTTGTACATTTAATGTTTTAAAAAAAAAGTGAAATTTTTATAAAAAACGTAAGATCAAAATGTCGTCAAAATTTGGGCTGAGAGGGGTTAATCGGACCACCATTATTTTTATTCGTAATATTTTTATTTATCATTATTGACATTTTTATTACTTATTACGAATTTTTAATATTGATAAAATAATTATTATATTAAGTAAAATAAAATACTAAAATTGAATTTAAACGTAATAGAGGAATTTAAACAGATGGTTAAAACAGATTGGTCTGAGGTCTACCCTCAATGGTGGTCCGCTCACCCCTTCACGGTTCAGGGCTGACTCAGCGTTTTCAACTTTAATAACCTTATTTATCTAGTAATTACATTATTATTTTTATATATATTTTTTTTGTGTGCCTATGACCGACTATAGAGGGCCTGTGATTTACAATAACAATAATTTTTCCAATAAATGCATTAGGGAGCAGTCGGCGAGACCAACCGTTATGCCTGAGAAGTGGTCCGTCATCACTCGCCCGCACGCTACATGTTGTTATGTTTCAAAAAGACACTGATAAGAGATATTGAGTTTATGCTTGGACGAAAAACTGGTATTTATTGGAGAATATGTTGGAGACTCCAGAACTATACTGATAATTTGTTATCACCATAAAATACTGCGAACACAGTAAGAACTAAAGATGAATTCTTTCAAATTAATTAACAATTCACTTTTTTTTATTTATATTTTTTATTTTTTTTTTGAAAGAAAAATAAAACTTTCATTAGAATCTTTAATGGATTTTATTATTGAACTGCTAATAACACGGCAGTAATGTTCATATAATATTAAAAAATATTGAAAATTATTTATCTTATAATTTATCTATTTGGATCTCGAAGTGAGTTATTTATTTATAATTTTAATAAATTCATGCGTATATCCTTCGAGATTGTTCACCATATGTCAATAGCGCGCGCGCGAGGAAAAGGTTTCGTTTATTTCTCTTTTAATTATCATCGAAGAGAGAGTTATGAGATCACAAATCCATTCACTCACTCAATCGAACACATCATAATGCAATCCTCTTGCAATTTCACACAACTTCATCCGCGCCGATATCAAGACATACGAAAATTCCAATAAAATACAATATTCAAATACAGAGATTACTATATAAAATAATCGGAGAATACGTGAGTAAAGTATATATTTTTTATTATATAATTATCTGAGTTGCTAATTATATATCTTATTCACAAACAAGAATAGTATCTCATTGTTATTTAAATTTCGATTTAATTTATTGAAAAAGGACACTACTATCGTTTACCATGATTATTTATGACATCCACGTCCAAAAAGGACGGAGATGTCTCAAATTACTACCCAGCCCCCCGAGTAGCTTAAAAAATGATTAAACATTAACAACTATAACGCTTCATATAAATAAAATATATAAACAAATTATTAATATAGAGGGAAAAGGGAAAATTTTATCAACTCCATTACACGAGAGCTGCAATAATAAATAATGCTTAAAGCCCATAATTATAGTTATCGTTATTATTCCAATCCAGAGAACGTCAAGTACCTATTACTGAGCGACAGTAACGAGCCAACGTTACCTATAACCCATAAAAAAAAAACATAAAAAAAAAATATAAAATAATAAAATAATTTTCCAACCAGTGACTCAGTTAGTTTCACCATCCCGATAACCGAAATATAACCTTTATTTACATGGTAACTCACAGATACAAGATTGAAGTTGCGTGAAAAATATTAAAAAGTGAAAGTTATATAAATCCTAATACATACACAATTTTAACTAATACTTTCTAGATGGTTAATACCGGATCTTCATAAGGAATTGAGACATGGCAACTCTATATAGAAATATTGTTTAAAACAGTATATCATTGGTTAGCTAAGCAGTGCCTTTAAATTACACTCACAGAAGGAATTGTCTTATGAGTAACTATCAGGATGTTAGGTATGAATGTTAGTCGAGGTCCGGAGCTTGAGTAGTAGATTATTGTTGATTACATTATAAACGAGTTAAACTTTAACCATTGATCCTTATTAATAACTCTCAGAAGTCGCATTTAATCAAGTCTCTTCGTAGTTGCCACTTTAGTAACTCTTCAGAGAGAGTTAGCAATCTAGACACCTTTCCGGACCAAAACCTCTCCAAATTCAGTAACCCTCTCACGTGTCTATCTAGCACCATTAGTAGCATCTCGGTCAGTTTGCCTACTTTCACCCAACTTTCTTTTCTTTGAAATAACCCTTTAAGATAGACATCATCGTAAAATTAACCTACCTAGTAAAACTCTTACTAAAATATATTATCTCCACACTAAAAAGTAACTCTTCCTCACTCGCATAAGCTCTGCTATCTCACGCAACTCTTCGAGTAGTGTCGTCAAACTTAAAAATAAGACCAACTATCTGACAACGCCCCTCTAACAACAAAAAATTTATCTTACCGAGTTGTGCCACACAATCTAATTCGCACACCTCTTCTCCGAGGTCTCAGTACAACTCAAGTACCGCTAACAGCGCGAGAACGTACGCACCTAAAGGCTAAATCAACAGGCTTACACATTTTGTCTTTCGGAAGTATGCCACGCCTACTTAGTGAAAACATAAATCAGCGGAGTTGTCCATTGACCATAATAACTACGGAGAACGTTTCCACTTATATTCAAAAGATACATCTTCCTCGAGGGCCACAATCGCATATTTCAACAAGTAAAACTCGCAGAAAGCACATTTGAACAGTATGGACACTTTACACTCACAGATTCAATCAATCGATAACTTTAATACTATATACAACCTAAGCCTAGAGAATACGTAAGAACAGGAGGATAAGTCAACTATACCCGTCGGAACACAAAACTTCCCGCTGAGATAATTAATTATGGCATACATCACAATCGCTAACAGAAAAATGCTGCGGGCCTCAAACTACATATCTTTAACATCATTGGCCACGGATTTTGGTTGTATCCATGTCATAATGAGTTATCTAAAATAATCCATTCACAAAATACACAATTAAGTCAATCTCAACTGTCTTAACAACTACAATTTGCACAGCACACGAACGGAACAAAAATGCCGAATCGGCGCTGGCAGTTTAGCCACCATAACATCACAGTACTTGCACAGTTTACAGCAGACTAACAACACACAGCCACGATTAAAACCTTGCGGAGAGATGATGACACTCTATGTGAGGAACATACTCTGTCTGAGATTATATATGATATTAAATGTTATAAGAATGAAATTTTTAACCATTATTCTGTATCAATAGATATATAAAATTAAAACTGATTCCTGTCCAAAATCGCAAACTCGATAACAAATACAAGCTGTATTATATAAGCGAAAATTTTCAACTAAAACATTCGAAACAGAACAAACAGATGAATAATTCACAATTAGTCATTTATGTATTGTTCATTTATATTTATTTTCATATTTTTTTTGCAATATTGCATGCAACATTGCTTTCTAATGATACTTGATGACTTTTGTTTTATATTTTATAAAATTAACCTGAAACAAAACAACAATTTAAATAAATATAACAACGTCCACAACTTTTTACAACAAAATTTTTAATAACCTCTATTCACCAACACTTACAAACAGAATAACTAATATGCGAGAAAAATTAAAGATATAATAAATTTCTAAACAAGCGAAAGTATATTAACTAACACGAATGTATGCGGATAATTAAATGTAAAAACTATTTTAATATCTCGTAGCCAAATTAAATCACAAATCCAAAGTATATTAATCTCTACAGTCTTTAAAGAAACTAGAAACAAAGACCACACGCTTATCTTAAATCTTTACAAGATACGATCCAAATAATTATAAGTTGAAATATAACTTTTTACTTTCTGTTGATGTATATTAAAGGTAAATAACCTACATATAAATATACGGCAATATTAATTAATATCAATACCCTAATAACAAGGGGCATTCTATAAAACCAATAGACCTACATAAGATTAAGCGCAGCGATGAGAATTAAATAGATCATCATATAATAGAAAATATCCCACCAGCTAATTAATATTAATAACACATAGCAATGCTATAACCATATAGTAATTAAACTGGCGATATATGATCATATGCCCCAAAGATAAGCTCTATAAAATAGGTATAGGTAGTTTCTAAAAAAAAATGCATTTGGGCTCGTCGAAATATAGAACCAAATATACCCAAAGAAATACTAAAAAAGATGCACACAAAAGTGATTCAGAAATTAGTTCAGACGAAGATGATGTCTTAGAAACCTATACTTTAACACAACAACTGTCAAAATCTAACATTATCACCAACTATAAATATAATAATAATACAGACAATAAGAACTTATATAACCGTAAATTATCAAGGTCATATAGAACAAATAAAATAGAACGGAATGGACACTTAAACACAATGCACACAATTTAAAGTCATATTATTTCATACCCGACGGAGAAATACAAATACCTATTTATACTTATATATATATAATACTATGGAAAAAATCTAACTCAAATACACAAATCACTATCATACACAACACTCACATAACTATCTGGCACTATATATACTGAGAAACATGTACCTAAGTCAAAAATTGGTAACTACCATATCAAAACCGTCGAGATCATTAATACAGATATCTCACCATTTCGACAATCGAAATATAATCCATCCACCTCGCATTACAATCTACAAATACATACCACTCGCACTGTCAATAGTAAATAGAACACCAACACCAGATCCATAAAATATGCAACTATTCGACATACATGAGTTCGCAGCTTCATTAATCAAACATCTCGAAACTTTTCGATATTCAAAATAAAACACGCAAATTGAAATTACCATCACACCAAAAATATGTAAAAACAAAACCAAAAAAAAGTAACAAATCGTCTAGTACACAAAACCATGAAATTCTCAAAGCACACTAAGACCTCTCTGCGAGCTATCGCATAAAAGCTATCAAAAACTATATTTACACCACCTTTCGGTCTTCCATTCTCCCCAGATGTGTCAGCCACCTTAACTGAGTGTTTTATTCTGTTAGAATAGTACAGATGTCCACATTATTATAATACATCTCCACCTAGACACAGATAAAATCGATAAAAATATATTGAAGGATAAGCAACGCGAATATCAAGAGCCACATTATAAATCATTCTACAATTGTGCAGTACACACCCTCACACACGTTCCAAAAAAAAAGAATGCTGCACAAACACTCGTCACACAATGTATATAAATTATAATAGTTCTATGAATCATAACTATACATATAGCACACTATATACCCATCACATACTAAGTCCCACCTCCAATGAGACTATACATCTATAACCTCAAACGTATAATATCTAGCTAATATATCACACACCCCTGAACGTAATCTCTCAAACCAAACTACTCCAATAAACATTACCAACCTCTAACAACTCATGCCCTCGACTAAAACACACAACTACATGCACACCACACTCATACTACCCCGATCAAACGATACAAGAATAGACACCCCCCACAACCAGTAACACACCAATCCTCCGAAATAAGCTCCACTCAGAACAAAACATACTTACTAACATTCCACTACGACGTTACACACTAATATTATAAAAACCTTAAATACACCACCTATACATACTACTATATATATATAACATATACAATATAACCACACAAAACACAACCTTCACAACGATACACCTAATACTCTACTAAAATAACCACAATATCCACCTTTGGCACTCTAGCACATACAATAATACTATAAATACTATAAAGTAATAATGAATACTACTATAGCATAAATAGTAATATGATAATATCTCACCTATATACCATATACAAACTAACCTAACTACCATACTAACCAACAATTCATAACCTTAATATTCTTTAATATAATCAGATATAAGATAAGATATAGATAGATAAATAGATATATATATTAAATGATACCCATAATCATACAATATAGCAACACCAACCCATAATCACTTGACCCATTACATATAGCCCGCACTCACCCCCCCTACCCCTACCATTACGTAAACACCTCCGCACCCTATTAAATAATAATTAAATATATATAAATAAATAATATAAATATAATATATATCTAATACTAAATATATAATAAAAAGATATATACGAATATAAATATAAATAAATATAATATAATATAAAATATACTATATATAAAAAGCCCAAAAAATCTTTATGTAACTGACCCCAAAAGAACCTACGGCCGGCTACGGGCCTTAACCCTAAGCATAAAAAACCATTCTTCCAAGGTCCAATGCCATCCCGTAAATATAATATATACAGACGTTCACCTATTACAATGAAACTATACACCTTAGTCTTACATTTTAGCCTTCATAAACTTTCACACCAACCCAGATCTCCAGAACTAGCCTATCGGTATAGGTCAAAAGACTACAATGAGTTACCATAAAGTAATCAAGCAAAAACAATCAGGCCTAGCCTGCGGGCCTTAAATCCAATAACCGAAGAAAAACTCATCACTGTTCCCAACTACAACTACGAATACTACCAAAACCTCACATACCTATATATTAACTAATATATATTATAATAATTAATATGTATATATATAATAATTTAATATACCTAATATATATATAGAGAGAGAGCAGAGAGAGAGATAGAAAATTAATAAATAACTATAAAGAAAGCAAGAGATTCTCGACAAATACCGCAAACAAATATATCCAAATGCGTAAATCGTTAATATCGCCGAGACGATTAGAATAATAGGACATACGAGAGTACAAAATTATTCTCACGAATTGATTTTCGTATTCACACATAAATTTGAATTTCAGTATGAAAGAACAAAGCTAGTTTGTTTACATTGCGTCGAATAACTGACATATGACCAAAAACTTATATCAGGCTCATACTCCATCCACGCGTCCACACAGCCGCTCCATATTACATAACACACCCACCCATACCAAAAATTCCCAGCCGCTACAACTATAGAGACATAAAAAAGAGCAGCCAGCCAACAACAAAAACAAATATTTCAGCGGAAACAAATTTAAACGCATTAAACAAATTCTTAAATAATTAATAAAATCACCTTAAAGAATTCTTTGAAATCTTCAGTTCCAATAATAAAAGACCATAAAAAGGACACTAAACAAATAAGGACAAAATATAAAAGTATTTTACTAATAAATAAGTAGATGTAAAAATGAAGAATCTAACACAAAACAACAAAAGATATAGATATATAGAAAAAACACAATATATATGACTAACTATATAAAATATTTGATGACGCTTTCCGTATCTTTCACCTTAAAAAACATAAATCATATTTGGAGCGGGAACTATCACCGGACATAAGGCCGATAGCCAACACCTTTAAAATTACATACAAACTCTCGAATATCCTACTCCGACCCCGGAAAATCACACCACACTCCGACTCCACAACCCGAAAACACCACCTAATTAAAGCCGGAAATACCAGTAAAACTGAACTACAATATAGTCTAACAGCACACACTACTATGACAAGTTTATAAAAATTTGTAAGTTATGCAACCACATACCTGCTAAACCTAGGTGCTCACTGGAGCACCTTCCCTGATGTATAATTAAATAATATAAATATAATAATAATATATTATATATATAATAATATTATATAATATAATATAGAAATATATAAATATGTGGTAGATCAGGTACCTACCGCACCAGCGTAGTCCAATAAAATAAACTATCCACCTATACTATCATAACTACGCTACAACAATATAATATAAAATAAATTATATTAAGATCCGCATCCGGGCGATCCACATTACCCGCTTTATTGAGTCCAGTACGATTCAATTATGCAATAATATTAGTAATATAGAAGTAATTTACAATAAAAATATAAACTTAAAGAAACAAAAAGAAAAGAAAATTAATATGAGGGCAATTATCACAAAAACCATAATTAATTCACATACTTATCAATTATACTAAAAAAACATTCAAAAACCGGCAAATTCTAGTAACATATATACTTACATTAATTAGAAAAAGTATAATACTCAATATATAAGTACACTTGTACTATAACGCACCCAGATTCGTAACCAAATAATATACAAATGCAGATGCTAAACGTAACTATTCAATGCATTTCTAAAATTCAAATTGTGTGAAAACTTTCTAAGATAATTAGAAAAACACCATAAAAAACAACGTTTTAACATACTTTGATGATTATACCTTATATAAATATATATATACACGATATATATCTACGGGCAAAGAAGCATATAGGAAACCATATCTATCAAAGGATAAAAAGGTACTGATATATAAATAATAAAATGAAATAATGAATTAAATAAAACTATAAAGTTAAAAAACCGTATATATGTTGTTTTCAGCGTTAAATAATAATAATAACATGTCATATATAATAGTAATATATATAGCAATTAACCTAATTCCCATAGTAGGTATATAAAGCAAGTTTGTACAAACGATTATAAACATAATATCTCAGTATTTAATATATTTATATTAAAAATACAGAGTATAAAAAACCATAATTGCCCAACAAGGCAGCCATTTAAAAGGAAAAAAACAAATAATATCCCATCTCAACTTTCTACACTAAATAAGTATAAATATCAATAACAATACACGAAGAATTACTTATATAGTAATACGAGAAAAAACATACAACCATTACCTACAGGGTGCCAGAAAGAATGGAAATATGTATACAAATGAACTCAAATTTCCATAACAGTTCAAACTATCACAGTTATAAACTTAGCCAATCAAAAAGAAAAAGAAATAACAGAACCAACACATCCACAATAAAGCCCCACCACACTACAGACATCTAACCTCCATTAGAGATCGTTCCTAACAACTAACGTATTAACGATGAATACTAGAACACAACAAATCTATTAAGCACACGAAGACGCACAATATCCACACAATTAAAACTGATGATCACTCAATAAAAAAAGTCCACTGAACAAATGAACTAAAGAGAGACTCAACAAAAATAGATAGAGGAGAGTAATGTAAACGTCTGAGTGAACCAACAGCAAATACATTTACCTCGCGCTCATTAAAAATTAAAAACTATGATACACAATAAAAAACCTAGCTCTTCTCAAATCACGTCACTTCAGTAAGTGTCAACAAAGATATAATTGAATAGTTATTTACTAATCATATGTACTCTGCCGGACAAAGTGATAAACATCAGACACATAAAGAGATATATAATAGGAGAGCAAATCCCAGCAGAAAGTCATGTCTAATCTGTCTGCTGAGACGAGAAAGAGAGAAGAATGTAGCCAAGCACAGAGCACGACCCGAAGCGAGAAAGAGTTAGCACAAGATTACAGAAGAGAGAAGCGAGAGAGAGGGAGAAAAGAGAAGAGAGAAGAAGAGAGAGACGCAGACAGAGAGAGAGAGAGTAGAGAGAGAGAGAAGAAGAGGTAAAGAGCGGTGCAGAGAGATGAGAGCACGCAGACAGCACGAAGAGCCCAGACAACACCCAGAGCACGAGAGAGAAGAGAGAGCACGAGGATGCAGAGCAGAGAGAGACGAGGAGCAGACGAACGGACCGCATGGCCCAAAAATCAGGAGAGAGAAGAGAGAAACCGATGATAGCAGAGGAGTAACTAGGAAATTAGACAACTAAAAAAAGAAGAGAGAGAGAGATCGAAGAGAGAGAGAGATAGAGAGAGAGAAAAGAAGTATCACTTTAACTTCCATGAAAGGTTGATGATGATCGGAGAATGAAGATAATCAGAGTAGCGAATGAAGAAAAGAATATGTCGGAAAGAAGAGAGAAGAGAGAGACAATTGAGAAGAGAGATTTTCATAAATTCTTAAAAGACAAGAAGAAGACAGAGGAGAGAGAGGGCCAAAATTAGAAGAGAAGATGATCAGAGCAATTTAGTTTAACACACGATTAAGAAAAAAATATGTACAAAGAAGAGAAAGAGAGAGAAAGAAGAGCACGAATGTACAGAGAGGAAAGATTAATGAGAGAGAAGTGAAGAAGAATAAATTAGGTTGTATATAGATTAAGAAGAATAAATAACTCAAAAAAAGAAGATTTTCACCCGGAAACTAAAATATATATTGAAAGCTATTAATAATCTTAAAATATATGACCTAATAAATTTATTTTATCATTATGCTTTTGTTTTAACACACAAATACGCTTTCCACAAAAAATCTTACGAGGAAGACCTCCCCCTACCCTGGAGAGGTGGCTACAATTAAAATTATTTATTTATTATTGGTATTATGACAATAACACAGAATAAAAATCTTACAGAAATGTGCTAAATTCTAGAAAAGACAAGACTGTTATTAAACCTATAAATACCAACATATGAAATAATAAAAGATATAAATGTATATATATAAGTAATCAATTATGGATTTATTCGATTGCAATATGATTTTTTTAATATTGTTTAAACTAAATTAAAAATAATTGATTATATAAAAACAATAGTTATGAAATATATCATAACAATTAAATCCTATGGAACAGGTCCTAGAATTTTTTAATATATGCCATACTGCACTTCATCAAACTACTCACCACCAAAAAAACCATGCTCAAGCAAAACTATGAAAAAGAGTTGACAAAAAAAAATTTATGAAAAACTAAAAATATGGAATAACGATTTTGAAGGAGACGAGAACCTAGCAATAAATAACGGAATTATCTTTACGAAATGTACATTCATTAATAACATCAAGTTGTCATTCTAACATATTCACCTCACATATTTATTGTTGTCAATATAATAAGCATGAAATTAAGTTATCACCCAAATTGCTAATACTTAGAAAATCAATAAAGAATTAAGGTATGATAAACATCTAATCTCATCAAAGATAAACTGACCTCTGTCTACTCCAAATTACAGATAGCAATTAATTGTATCACAATTGCAAACAGGTTCGTCTAATCAAGTCATAAGGGATTCTTATCATTACTTTTATATTGTGAAGAATAGAGGTTCGTTCCGCCTTTTAGCTTGGGACGCCGTCTCTAATAATAATTAAACGTTAATTCTAACAATTCAGCTCCTGGTCACGTCATCTGTATTGATTTATCTTCTTTGTGCTACACATCAGCACCTACATTATAGGCAGGAATCAAGTATTTCCGTTAAAAAATACCAGCTTTGCGCGTGACATCATCCTCGTATGAATTTTGTGTCGGCCGTAGAAATTGTCCTTGTGATAGTTGGTTAAATATACTATAAGGAAAGAGAAAAATATAATAGAAAAAAATTAAAGTATATAAATAACACAAAAAAAAAAAAAAGAAAGAAAGAAAAAAAAAGAAATTACAATAAAAAACGAAAAAAAAAAAAAGACCAAGCTTCATTAGGCATTGAGAAAATGTATGATACGAGGAAGGAAAAAATCTCAAAGATAAAGCTTAATGAATAATTAACGTAGCAACTATTAGATTTATAATAAAACGATTGATAAAATAGGATGGGATAATAGATTGTCATTACCTGCAACTAAAAGGTTTGAAAAATACAAAGTCACGAGAAATAAACTGGAAGAAACACACTAAAATGTAATAGGAAGATCAAAGACAGCCAATGTAACCACATTGTTTCGGGTTCCAAGATGTAATTAAATAATAATATCTAAATTCCAAATTACTCCACATTAAATTGGTATCTCGAGAGCCATATGTCAATAGATCAGATCTTCTACAACTAAACAATTCAGTTTATCTGAAGCGAGACATAAAATTAGATAAATTTCTCCACTTGCGACAACAATCGAAGCATGTGAGCTATGAAGCGAAATGAGGTGATCATATAAACTTCATAGTTCAAATACAGATAACATAAATTCATTTCATAATAAGGCCATATACACAATAGATACAATAAACACGTTATTCCATTTACATAGAATACCTAAGATAAATAACCGGGATCCCAATACCAGCACAATTATGTAAAATTCAAAAACCCAAAAGAAGTTAGGTAATAGAGATAAAAGCTTAAATAAAACGAATGCCAATCCTCATACAACAATAACTCTTTCATTTTAAAGCAATATTATATACAAACACAAATCTGTCAGAACTCGAGTTAGCGATTTGCGCGCGAGCGCTCCCCCAAATAACATATACACTTCAGAGCGAGACAGAATTATCAAATTCCATCACAATGGCCTACCTTATTCAAAAGCAAAGCATAATGAGTCAATGATGAAGAATCTCGTAATCCCCCCCACAAGGGCCTCAACACCAACCCTAAAGTCCTAAACAATAACTAACAACACTTCATTCACTAACATGAAACGCCTCCAACATATCTTCAACTCCTCCCAATCCTAAGCACATGGAACACAACACCTGCATACTCACTTAAAGAAAACCAACATTCCGCACGCAAACAATATTACATTGGCCCTAACACATTTATCCCAACGCCAATATACTTTAACTATTCTCAATCCCGTCCTCGTAATTAGCCACCGCCTCAGCACACTAATAACGAAATCACAATCACGAATAACCAACAACTACTTTACTAATCCTACATGCATAAAACAAACAAACAAAAAGAGGTACAATACCACCTTTCCCACAAAGAAATCAACCAACATCCCTTACCAATTCCTCAATTACATTATTTCTTAAAACAATATACAAAACATATACCCTCATTCCATCAAATACAATCACCTTAAAAAAACATTCCCAAACTTCAAACTAAATAATAAATATCCCCACAAACGTATACACACATCCCCTCAATACATGCAATAAAACAATATAGGTGAACCATATAGGCAAGAAAAAAAATCAAATCATAACGAACCTTGCACAGTGCAAATAGTAAACAAGTTCATAGCTAAAAGCCGGTGAAGAAAACGAGTTTTTTATTTTAAATCAATCAACACAACACGCAAAATCAGGGAAGCATTTAAAACAACACAAAAAGCATCCAAGTTAAATAATTTATACAAAAAACCGAAAACATCAAATATCTGAGAGCAATCAGGAAGAAGAAATAATGGAAGACCAGACGAAAATTACACTGACCTGAATGAAATCAAGAAAAAGCTATCCCTACCTGAAATCGCGTCTGCGGTATAATAATTACTATTCCTTTTAAAAATTAGTATATCACTAAAAAAAACGTCTAAACAGAGTTCCAATTGGGGAGCATCACAAGAATAAATTAGCCAACACATTAAATCGAGAGAATTACAAATACTAAAATTCACTATAGCTATTACCTACACGCTTTAAAAATAATAACTTTAATCACACGGCTATATAATCATGACATTTATCCGCGATAATAATAAAATATACTACAAACATAACAAACGATGAATTAAACACACATCAATTATAAAATGTCACTAAATAAATAAATTGATTATAGAGAGAGGTGAAAATACAAGTAGATAATAAAATGAGTAAGTTAAAAAAATATTAAAAACAAAAATATATATTTACAATAGTTATATTTTTACTGTAAATAATGTTATTAAAGAGTTTCTCCTAATGATGAAAATGATTGGAGGCTCTTTTCTTCCTTTGTGGCATACTAACAATATCAATTTGTAAGAATAACGACTTGGACGGACACAAGGTGTTTTCAATCTCACCAGCAAGTTTTTATTTTTTGAATTTTTGTTACATGATTTTTTTTTTTGGATTTTGATATTTTGGTATATTAATTTTTTTATGTGTCTTCAGATTTGAAAATAATTGATGGTGGCCACCATGCTACCCGAGAATCGTGGGTTGAATACCACTGCTCTAAAACTGTTTGAGAAAATTTCGACCAGACTGATTCATTTCAACGTTGCAATTAAAAATGTTATACCTTTTTATAATTAAGAAAATAAGGAAATTATAAATTCATCCCTAATTAAACTTGACTTTTTCATATCTTTTATGCTAACCCGCAGCAGCCGACTCCCCCGTGCTAAATACAGGCAGGCCCCCGCGCTCGGCACCACCTAGCCATCCGCTCGCTCGGCGTCCTTACACCCTGAACAATAGTAAAAGATGTCAAACCGACTATTGAACAATACGTTATATAAAACGAATATAATATAATATTATAGATATAATAAGTATATATAATAAAAATAATAATACGCCTAACAATCCGCATGCGCGCGAGCAACGCCGTCATGAAATCGAGTCATCCGGCGAGATTCTTGAGAAAATCGAGAAACATGTGATCCTCCCATCCGCGACAAAAAATGGACATTCTGTGGCCAAATCAGTTCTAGAAATGACTACAGTAATAAAGCTATAAGATGACTATAACCATTATAAAGTCAATAATCACAAAGCTCAATAAAATAATACTATATATATGTATATAAAAATGATATAATAAGATAAATATTAATATTAATTTATAGAATCTAATGTCAAATATGATCGTCATTATAATATAGCATATATAAAATAATAAGTTTACATACAATATAAATATATATAATATAATACTAAAACAATCTAGAATATAAAATATAAGAATGAAATATAAAAATAGAATTTCATAGTTCTAAGAATATATATACATTATACAATAAAATAATATAAAACAAAAATTATAATCAATTATGCTAAATAATTAAACTAATTAAGAAATATTGCGTTTATCTGATCTTTTTTAATTTACTATACTCCACTTTCATTTCAGCATCTCAAAATTCATCAACATGGGAATAAAATCATAAACAATATTTATACAAAACACAAACTACCAAATTAACAAGCCAGCATAACTACAGCAAAAGGGCAAGCTCGAAGCCGGTTTGGTTCAAAAACTCACTGAGAAATGAAACTTAAGAAAGTGCAAACAGTATCGAGAAATTCTAAGTTATAATTTTGTTGGAAAAGTACAAAGTACCAACAAAATCATACAAACTGAAGACCAATATAACTCTCCACAAAGGAAAAGAGCGTACAAAAAAAGGCAAACAAATACAGATTAATACAATAGGACAAAGATTCCACAAACGAATTGACACATATATGGACACGACCACCATCACCACCTGGTGTAAGACTGAGTAATTAATTGGAAGATATTATAAGAGGAACCGGTATATCAAATCTCTTACATGCACGACACGAAGAAATCAAGGGATTGCGACAATGGCTCTACTGACATAGGACAAAATCATCAGAAAAAAAAAAAGACAAAGTAATAATTGGAATAGAGATAACTAAAAAGCATAACAAGGACAATAACATTATGCCGCGTCTGTCCTAATCCACACTTCATCATCGTACTCGAAATTTTATCAAGAAACACACAGCCCCTCTCACACCCGAAAATCAGCAAACTCTACCTACCCTCATCTAAAAACAACCCTATCTGAACCCGCAAGAAGAGAAAAGGACACGAGCATACGCCAAAATTAGTAGCAGCCGTAAAAGTCAAAGCAACGAAGGAACTCGGTTCTATACTTCCAAGCGCCAGGAGCACCACTGAAACGTTGCCGCGATAATGTTTCCCAAACAACAATCTCAATCAACGAACCGGAACGCCAGAGACAGAAAGAACGAGCAACGCAACAAGAAATAAAATCCGGTATTAGAAAAAGCCAGAACCTAAATAGGGAGATACTGCCGGAACAAGATCTCAGTGCGGACCCCGCAAATCGAATTACGCTTAGATTTAAATAATACAGAAGCTTTGATGCAAATGCTGAATTCTTTTCTCTGGCCAAAATACCATTGAAATTTTAGAGACCACCTTGCGGTACCAAGACACCAACATCTCCGTACAGGACAAGCTGGACAGTTCAGCAGCTCTCGCACCGACGATAGTGATAAAAGACAATTCATTGCTGGGGGCGACAGTCCAACAGTTCCTAATGAGGTCGGCTCAAATGTACTATTTTACTCTGGAACAAAAACTAAAAAGAGACTTATACCTTTTTCGGTGGCAATCATTTATATAGTGCGAAAAGGTTAATCGAAAGCAACAAACACCCCAAAACATGTACTTGTTTACCGACATGTTCTTTTAAAATTTAAAGAATAAATAAAAAAAATAAACATTTTAAAAATAATTTACACTGACACAGAAAAGGACTTGGCTACATTCGTCCCACCTAATAAAGGAAATCATCTGTAAGATACCCACTTCCTAACTATTGGGGGACGTTATCTATCAGATATGGGGAATAGAGCAAAACAACCTGAAAATAAGACTCCAGGTGCATGATAATTCCATAGGAGTTCAAGTTATATATAGCACTAAAAATATTCGACCTCAACCTTAATTGAGCAAAAAAGCAAAGAAGCCCGGAAGAGTTGCTTAATGTGACTCCTTATTTACACCTTGCTCAATTCATTTGCGTAAAAGAGCCTATAGTGAGGACTTGCGGGAGCGAGTTGTCGTCCGTGGGCTGAGGGTGCAGATTCGTGAACAGGCTGTACAAAAAAACAGTTAAAAGACAACATACAATTTAGGGCGCTGGGCTGAAAAAGGGGTGCCAACACTGGGTATTGCGAAGATTATCATTAATTCTCTTTTGGATGACGGTAAGTGAACTAAAACAAAAAAGATATGGAACCACACTTAAATACCATCGAAATATCAAATATTCCAAAAAAGATTATGATTAACTGAAGAATGCTCTCCTGTTCAGGGTATGGTACAAGTTTAAATATATTTTAATTTGACTTTTCGTATTTGTGTATTTCTAAATTTCATTAAAGTAAGAAAATCACTTTTAAAATCTTTAATTTTCTAGAAAAATAAATGGAATCTGGCACAAATTCACGCAGCAAAAAACCTTTTTCCTTGCTGAAATCAAAAGAAAGCATAATTCTTGAGAATCCTTCAACGTTGGAAAACAAGCCCTAATCGCAAGAACCAAAGCACAGTACTTTCTCTAAAAACGTAATAACACTGAAGAGGCGGCAAAAATGCAGACATTTAATGGGCTAATCAAACGCGGAGGAAATCAACAACAATCAATTCTACAACATCGTTCAAAACACAGGAAACTGGTAAACACGGTAAAAAACATGAAAAGAAAATACTCATAAACTTTTATTATATTACAAAAATAAGTTAGAAATAAATGTTAGTTACGTACAAATAATAACACAAACAAAATATTTAATACATTATAATATTATATTATATAATAAATAATAATAATAATAAATATATAATATATATAATATTAATATATAATAAAATAAAACATTAACCACCACCCATTCACCAGCACCCCACTTACTACTATCACACACCTACCATACTATATCTCACCACCCACAACTATAACCTAATATACTCCCACCTACACCACATCCATACACCCAACCCCTATACCACCTACCACTCAACCCCCCCCACACCTCAACCACCACCCCATCACCACCCTACCACTCATCACCCATAGACCCACCCCCCACCACCACCACCTCCACACCCCACCCCCCCCCACAACACCTCAACACACTCACGACAGCTACACGTACCACCACAACCCCACAACACACCCCAATATTTATTATCCCCATATATAACACCCACCATACCTATAACGCCTCACACCCCGCTACCACAATACCCACACCATACCCACACCATCACACACCGACCACCTACCTTACCTCTACACCCCAACCACCACCACTACCACCAGTACAACTCAACCTCACACCCCTAACTCCACCCACTCAACCCAAACCACACCCCTAACACGACCCTCACCACCACCCCACCCACCACTCCATTACCAACCAACCACTCACCACACCTACAAACTACCACAAAACACCAAACAACCTCCCCACCCACCCCCCACCACTCACAACTACCACCTATCCACACTCACCGCGCCCCACGCCCCCTACAGAATCCACCCCCACACCCACAACACCCCTACCTATACCTACTAACTTACCCAACCCTACCCACCCCACCCCCACCCCCCCCAACGCACCCACGGTCTAACAACGACGCCATGCTTTCATAAATTATCCCAACCCACACACCACCTCACTCACCATTATCACACGACCCCCACACACCACCACATCTATTCTAACCCACCATTACCCCCCCAACCGACGCCACCACCCACACCTCACACCCTCACCCACCCACCCCCACCCACACACCCGCTCGATACCCAACACCCCATACACACCCACTCCACCCCACTAACCAGACAACCACACACCAGCACTACCACACCACCCCACAACATAACACACTCCCTCCACACCCCCTACCACTTCACCCACAACACACCCACCCACACACCCACCACCACCACACACGAAACCACACCACCCCGTTATGATAAAACTAACCGGACAACCGCTAGAGTACAACCGCAATAGATCATCAAAGCGATCCACATCGCGTCGAGCTCCCCTAAACTATATACTTTCAATTAGGGCTAGCCAGGACCAGGTGGGGACGAAGCCCCCCCTTTTTTCCCCCCAGACCGAGAGACCCGCACACTGACATCTACTGCAGTCTACTCTAGGGGCGTCGTTATTTAAACATAAAACGAATTTAAATTATAATTAATATTAGTATAATATATAAATATAAAAAGATAATATACAAATATACTAAGTTAAATGAATTTTTCATCATAAGTTTTATATAAATAAAGGTATTAAGTAGTTCAATTTCACCTATCTCGCGGTTACCTTCCATCGCGAGTTTTGACCGGGATAAGAACGAACTCCCGTTGCGGGCTTGAGTCAACAAACCGCTAATTCTAACTCTTCACATTCTTTATTTAACATTTTATAATATATATAACTATTATATAAATAGAATATAAATATATATATAATATAACATATATAACTAAAATATAATATAAAAATTATAAAAATTATAATAAATAAAATTAGGACTAACGATACATGAAAAAATAAATATGTAACTAAAAACCTAAGAAAAGTATTGAAATGATACATTCAAAATAATATTATAGTCACCAGAACCTTTACACTGATGGAGGGCAATTTCTTAACTGTCTTTAACGAATTTCATGAAAAAATTCAGGGTGTTATTGTAAACTTATGAGTACTATTTCTTTCACTTTGTCACCGGTATAACTGGCATTTTGTTGAATAATTAAAAAAAATATTACAAATAAAGGTTTAAAAACAAAAAAAAAAATGCAAAAATAAACAAAAAATAAATTTATAAGTTAAGTTGTACTATAGTCTAATAATTAAATTTAGGGGGAATGTGCTTCTTCCACTTTGAACCCCTGACGCCATTTAAAACACGAGAATAAAATAACTTTGTTGTTGTCTATTTAGACATTTTTATTATAACCATATCGCAAAAATAAACTAGACGGGACTCTATGAAAAAATAGATTTCCAGTTTAGCTTGAGTCTTAGTTATCAATATATATATAAATATAAAATAATATATAAATTATATAATAAATATAAATATAATAAGTAATATAATATATATAATAATATAAATATATTATGGACAAACCAAAAAGAGTTTTCTAATGGTGAAAATTAGTTTAGTGTATTTAAAATAAAATATATATAAAAAGATAGAATAAGATAATATTAGCCTAATAATATATATATATATAATGTAAAGGCTAACACGCAAATATCAGGGCCGACCACGGGGGAACTATGGGGAAGTTTTCCTATACCTCGTAGGAGGCGGAGGAATCCCGCAATCACCCAAATACCAAGAGCGGGTTCCGGAGACCCTCTCCTGGAGATGGGGTAAAAGAGGTCCTACCTGTCGGGGTTTCCCGAAGGGCCGACCCGCATCCTGGCCATCACGGCGGTTACCCTTGGGATATCTTATTAATAATTAATAATATAATTATATATATAAAATAATATAATAAAAATATAATATATATATATAATAATAAAAAATAAAATATATAATATATTAATAAAATATAAATAATAAATAATATAAATATATATATAAATAATATATATATATATATAAATAATGTATATATAATATAATAAAATCTATCCTAAATTAATAATCCCTATACTTAAAGCTATTATGTTCCATAAGATACCGAACATTTTTGGTGTAACGATTTACCGTTATAAAGCTCTAAATATACCTCCATATATATATTATTAAATATAATATCTTGAAATATATATAATATAATAAAAATAATGATAATATATAAAAAATATTAATAAATATATATATAAATATATAACGGTAAATATAATTGACTATGATGAATTATATAAAATATGATATAAAATTATATATAGCGAGATATATAATAAAAAAAAAAATGGCAATAAAACGACAAATCAATTTACTTAAATGTAATAAGTACTGTATCATTATGAAATAAAAACTCCTAACAATGGTTATAGATTAGCCTCACGTAAAAATGATGCTAATATAGCAAAAATTGTATAATGAGGTTTTTTTAAATATTCTGTATAGTAAATTTTTGATCTTTACAAAATTGAAATCGCCACGAGATATGTAAAAATCAACTATGTATATCGAAAAAAGATATCGATAGATCCGCATAATACGGTAACAAAAAATACTAAGAACTTCTAGATCACATTGGCAGACGGACCCGATCGAGAGAGAAGAGATGAGAGAAGTGAGAAGAGAGAGACGAGATGAGAGAGAGGACGAGACGAGAGAGAGATGAGAAGAGAGGAGAGGAAGAGAGAGAGAGAGAGATGAGAAGAAGAGAGAGAGAGAAGAGATGAGAGAATGAGAAGAGTAAGACGGAGAAAGAAGAAGAAGAGAAGAGAAAGAGAGAAGAGATAAGAGTAGAGAAGAGAGATAGTAGAGTAGAGAAATAATAGAAGAAGAGATGAGAGAATAGATAGAGAACGAGATGAGAGAGATGATAGAAATCATTAATTTAGTCGAATTTATCAAAAGTTTCTCCATTGACAACAAAACTAGTGGGAAAGTGGCTAGCCATTTATCATCATGATAAATTTAAATTAAATTAATTGTATGACAACATTATATATACAGCAAACCGCTTAAAAATAATAAATCAGTAAAATAAGTCTATAATTAATTTATATAATAAACAATTTTGCAATATCGACATTAACAAAATATAAAAAAAGAATACTAACTAACTCAAATTTAAACTAGTAACAACAACACAACATACACACAGCCATGATACTTTATTCACACACCACACACACTACACAAAAATAATACAAAAACATAAAAAATTACACACACACATACACATCAACACACACACACTGACATCAATAAATTAAATATATATAACGTATAAAAAATATATAATTAATTATAATAATTAAAATATTAAATATATATAATAAAGTATATATATAATAATAATAAAATATGATAAAAAATAAATAGTTAGATGGCTTGTTGTTGGATAGCACATAAGTAGCACCGACAAACACCAGGATATTACCTGCTGCGATAAAATAAATTTTAAAATTATACAATATGAAGATTTTATTTAATAAACTTCCCCTATAATTCCTTATATAAATAAAAATGAAATATTTAAAACATAAATGAAACTGTAAATATACTGTAACCTGTAAAATATCATAAATCTAGCAACTCACCGAACTGTTAGTAATAAACAACAACACAAATCATAAGATAAATAGAATACCCGAGTAGGAAAACATGTTCTTATTCTTTCCTATCGGCGTAAGTCAACAAAATTTCTATAATAAACTTACCCAGACACCCTAACATCTTAGAGTCACTAAGAATATTTTCGGGAATTCTCCTGTTAGAAATGGGACCCATTAGAGTTTTAAAAAAAAAACGCCTATAAAAACCGAACAGAATAAGATTCATAGGTATTTCTGACACTCCACTATCTCATAAATGCATCAAACATCAGTGAAACGAGCATTTACCACAACTTCAATCTCAACACCTTGAGGCAATTTGTTCGGCCGAACTACTATTCTATAGAGGCCTAAACCTTCCTTTATACCACTTTCAGTTCCCTCTACCCAATCAAAATCAAAATCAAGGGCGTTCTAAAATTTTGGTATCGTCCAGACGTCCAATCATACAATAACTTATAATATCACAACCAATATCGCATAGAAATAAAAACGCCCACCGACAATTGGAGAACTAAAACTATCACAGATTGAACACAATAAATGATTTCCCGGAGGTCCGGTTCGATTCATCATACACATAAAATACACGCTACTAGTATTCTATTCTTCCTGACACCGGCCCTCGCAATAGCATATGGATTTTAAAACTTTTACAGGACCAACTAAGAAACATTCTATTCGGTACCCCCAATTCATACATTTTCTAATAAACAGTCAGTAGCTCCCTTTCCTCGAATACATCGAGAACATCACACTTATTCATTGGCCATAAAGCGATACGCCATAAAACTATATATTTGTGAACAGACCAGATAAACAAAACATCAGAAGAAGTGAGAAGTTCCCTCATTTCGCTAAGAGCGGAAGCATCTAAGTTTAAAATTCAGGAGATATACTTCTCTCCCCTCTTTATACCTACAAAAGTAAATAACCCAATGTTGGGTTCCAAAGTTTCCTAAACTTAGTTCCCTACAGAACGGTGGTTAGATCCTCAAAAGTATACAGGGTAAAAAACCTACCAGCACAACTCCGGAATGCTTTACCTCAGAAATAAAATGAAATTTGACTCTTTATTAAGTAGCTTGGGGAAATTTTCGACTTTGATTTTCGAGCGCACAAATCTGTAAGAACTCTCGAATAATAGAGGATGCCAATAACAAGCTACGTTATAACAACTCCACCTAGCGTGGTAATCGCCCATATGGTGAGGATTGCCCTTGTAGACCCAATAGTGAGTTTCCCAATTCTTTAGAAACATACAACAAACGGGGACCTGTTTCCATCAAATGCATTCCCTATGCGCTCCTTTTTGGGCAAGATTCGGGTCGACACATTAGGGTAAAAGATTTGATAACATCGGCACCGACCACGGACCTCCAAAATCTCCACAACATTATCGCCACAAGGGAAATTATTGTTGCAGTTCTTCAAACAATATACGAGATTCACACTGCCTAAGGTTCTTCCAGTGATTATCATACACAAAAACCATGTGTTTGTCCCTTAACTTAGGGAAGCACGACAAGTATTATTAAAACAATATACACCTCATAACACAATTTTAAATAACTTTATCAGTATATCTAAGTCAAATTATCACTTATACTAGTTACCATATCTTGAGAATATTCATTATATTGTCCTCTAATAACCAAAATAAAATTCGTCAAAATGATCCGATTTTTACTTTTACAAAAAGCATCTTTTAGCATCATCCCGAAACTCAACAAGAGAATGCAATGATACCCTTGAAGAGATCATCATGAAGTAAGCTTAAAAAAACCAGAGTAATTTCTTTGGATAGTTAAACCAATCCGATTATGTTCTACCTAAAGACGAATTCACAAGTTATCCAATGTGGTCCATTATACTTTCTACAATACTGAATCCTTCAGAACACTATACGTAATTTATGAAACGTTTTTCTTGTGGTAAAGTTATGTGTTAAACTATTCATTCTCTTTGAAGGCCCTTAAATTTATACATAAAAAATTATAAATTCAAATTTATTTCTAACATAAAATCCTTATATTTTGCTGGCTCTAGCGATATCTTCAACAATGTACAGAAAATGTATAAGAACACTCTTCATAGGAAACTGGGGTAGAAGACACAATTTAAATAATCATACTAAACTCCATCACGTAAAGTTCCTATTTTAGAAATATTGCAATTAAAATTAATTCACCTTTAACATATACTCAAGATCCTCCTATAGCTGCATATTAAATCTCCTAAAAATCCTGGACCCGTACTAACCAGTCTTATGGGAAAATTCTTCTTGCGCGGCCCATGACAGAAGTCAACCTACTTGAGAAGAATTAAGAATATTTAAGGAGCATATTTATTAACACTATAACAGTAACTTTGTTCTAAATCAAGATCATCTCTTTTTTCCTAAACTCTAATCCTAATCAAGCTCGCAAAATATTTACTTGGCGCTCCAGCTCTTTACACCCCTACATCGACTAGGTAACCTAAGGTACACCCAACGTTCTAATCGACATTGGCAGAGTAGAGGTTGTAAATGCCATTTATAAGCTGTCGGTGACCAATCTAGGCAATTCTCACTAATGAAACATTACATTTTATTTTAATAAGGGACCAAATACTTTTACAGTTCGATCTCATCCACCTGCAAGTTTATTCGAACGACGGGGTAAAAGTTCTCCCTGTCTATGTCAAAGGAGATACCATAAGGCCAACAAGGACGAAAATATGTTTCCTTTCCTCCGGACGGAAACTTTGGGATCTAAGAGATCTAACATACCTAGCTTATATTCATAATAATTTTTCACTTAAATGATGGCCAACCACTTAACTACCCCATTTTGACTTTGTAATATTATAAAAAACCAAAGCAATTTCCTTATCGTTTCAGTTCCATTTAAGGAAACATAACCTTATTCAGGAACAATAATTTGAGACAAAACTTCATTTTAAAAACACACGGATCAAAAGTAAGAGTCCTTACATCTCATGATTTGGAAAACATTCTTGATTTATTTACTGGAATAGATTTTTAAGTCGTTAAATTCTGTCAGCCAATTTGTTTCCCACTTCATTTTTATGCTTTCCGAACATCTCTTTCACCATCCACTTATATTGTCAGAAGAACATCTTCACATTTACCAACATAAAAAGTAGTTTCCAACTTTTAAAGGAAGAACTTAAGGTAAAGTCAATATCTGGCTGCCATCAAAGTTCCCGAAACTCCCTTACAAATGATATAACATTAGATGAATGATTTTTAGGGCATTTCCCAATCTTGGAATAATAGGAAAGGCCTTAATTTGTCGTCAACATATCCTGATCGAGAATGATCTCCACCAATCAATTTACTTAACACTTTAGTCCCGATAAGCTTATTATTCAATAGATTGCCAGAAAAGTTGCGACAAGATACAAGTATGGGAAAACTTAATCCTTTCAAAATGTACCATTTCTATATAACTTAATATCGTCCATCCCAAGCGGTCGAATAAAATTATAAAATAGTCCTTGTTCAAAGGTGTAGGGGTATATCTTCGCGATATTATATTCGATAGATGTGTTCCATTCTTGCTCCATAGTAGATATATCACACAATCTTCCTGTCAAGCTTAAATACAGGGGTCCTTCGTAAGCGTAAAGGGAACAACCATAGGGTAATCGGGTCTTAAAACCAATAATAAAGATTTCTTCAACTTGCATTCCTTTTTCCTGATGTTGAATTAATATAACCATATAGACAAAATAACTGGGAAGTAAATATTGGGGGAGGCCTTGGTAGTAAGTCCTTTGTAACACAGGTTGATGGTATCGCGAACCTGATAGAAATATATCTATCATTTCTAGATAGAGTGGGTGAGAGTCTCATATAACGAACCCTCATTTTAAGTCTTAATAGACTAATTAAACATAGAGCAATCGCTTTCGGTTTTAAGCACAAACCCATTGTCAAACTATATCAGACAAGAACGGGAGTTTTCCCAATCGGCCTCACTCTCCTTACATTGAATCCTCATTGGTAATTGGGTAAAGAAATCGTTGTTACATCCTTTTAAACTAACATAGTTCTTGTTTATTGTCCTCCTCCTTACTAGACAAAACAAGGGCGTGCAATAAAACGACATTCTACATCTTCCTAACCATTCTCTTTC
>JABUQX010027268.1:0-32418 GCA_015478945.1 Trachelipus rathkii | reverse complement strand
GAGAGAGATTATTATTATTATTATTATTATTAGTTATTATTATTATTATTATTATTATTAATTATAATTAACTATTAATTTGTTAAATGCTCCATTAGATATATATATATACTATATATATATATATATATATATATATATATATATATATATATATATATATATATATATATATATTATAATATATATATATTATGATATATATATATATATATTATATATAGGGTATAATAAGGTGCGGGGTTATGGATTATTTATTTTATGATTCTTTTTTTTATTAGATTATTATCTATTATTGAGTTTAGCTTATTATTATGTATTATTATTATGTATTAATTATGTATTATTATTATTTTAATTATTTTATTATTGTTATTATATTATTATTATTATTATTATTATTATATTATTATTAATATTTTCATTATTTTTATTATTATTATTATTATTATTTTCTTTATTTTTTTTATTTTTTATTAGTTTTCTTTCTTGTAGGATCTAATTAATCTTCATATTTCAAGTTTGGAGGTTTTATATTTATTTTTTTAAATATTTTTTGTTTATTATTTTTTTATATTTTTTTTATTTGTTTATTTGTTTTTTTATTATTATTATTATTATTTATACAACAAAACCACCCACGATGCAAGTCTATTCAAAATTAAAGCCTTCATGACTCAGTGCTTCGCAACAGCTTTATTTAGTAATTTGAAAATTCAAATATTAACGGTCACTAATTCTCTAACGGTTTTTTAGTAATTTAATTATAATTATTTAATTTAAAGCAAAATACACAAATTTTTTTAATTTAATCCTTTAAATTTAGAGGAAATATTTTTTTTTATGGAAAAATAAAATTAAACAAAAAAAATGCTGGCATGTTAATTTTTATATTCGAATTTAAAAAATAAAAAATAAAAAGCTACAGGGATACCAACCTTAAATGAAAGTATTCTTTTAGGGATGCCAACTTTTACGTAAAATCAAAATCTGTAATGATACCAACCATAGGTAAATAAAAATTTACAAAGATACAATCATTTAAAAAAAAGAAAAAAAAACCTCATGGATACCAACATCAAGAAAAATAAATTTTTTAGAGATACAAACCTTACAAAAAAAATTTATCACCTTGACCTTCAAATTCTTAAATATTTACTTCATCAAAAATTGTTATATAATCATATGGGTGTAGGGTGGGAGAGGAATTACCGGGTCAGACTCACCCCCCCGACCCCCGAAACTTTCCAGGAATTTATATACATCTTAATTATTTTAGTTTTCTAGTGAATATAGTAAAAATTTGTTGAGAAAAAATCCCCCCTCTAAACCTTAATAATTTCAGTTTTCTATAGTCAATATAGTTAAAAAAATCCCCATCTAAACCTTAATAATTTCAGTTTTCTATAGTAAATATAGTTAAAAAATCATCACCCCCAAAAAAAAGCATTTTTCTAATTTTCTCACCATAACGCCTATAATAAATATACATAAAGTGAAAAAATAATTTTGGAATATAAAAATAAATAAATAAAAAGTTAAGGATGGTGACAAGGGAGAAGAATTAAATGAAGAATCTTAATAAAGAAGATAATAATAATAATAATAATAATAATAATATAATAATAATAATAATAATAATAATAATAATAATAATAATAATAATAATAATAATAATAACGTTGCTATTATAATTAGTGGTAGTAATAATAGTAGCATATTAGATTTACTGATTTATTATTATTGTTATTATTATTATTTAATTATTATTATTATTAGGCTTTAGATTATTATATTAGATTTATATTATTATTATTATTATTATTATTATTATTATTATTTTTATTATTTTTATTATTATTATTATTATTATTATTATTATTATTATTATTATTATTATTTTAATTATTATTTTAATTATGGTAGTAGTAGTAGTAGTAGTAGTAGTAGTAGTAGTAGTAGTAGGGTAGTAGTAGAAGAAATAGCAGCAGTAGTGAGATAATTATAATTTATATTATAAGTTTTAATTTCTTATTAGGCAATATTTATTATTGTAATTGTTCTTATTACTATTATTATTATTATTATTATTATTATTATTATTATTATTATTATTATTATTATTAATTATTATATTATTTTTATTAGCAATGTACAATATTATATGTTTATAAACTATTAAAAAGAAAAAATCCTATTACTTTTATTTTAATAATAATAATAATTAGGTTTTAATAATATTAATTTAATTCATTTTAAAATGAATGAGCCAAAGGAGATTTTACTCTACATGAAGCCAGGTTTATCGATATGTTAACCTCCGCGTCCGCAGAGTTATCATAGCCGTGATGCTCCTACGACCAGTAGGCCATTCCACGATCCCCGGAGATAAAAGAACGCTTCAAGAACGTAGTTTTTGTTAAAGAGGACGGCGGCTGTTTTGTCCTTCAGTCCATAATTAGATTGCTGAGTCTCAAAGAGGCTGGCCCCAATAATAGTAAGTAATGGCGATTGAGGAGGTAAATATGAACGACATCATGGATGAGTAATAATAATAATAATAAGATCGTAGCACTGCTACAAACTATATACATCACATACGTACAATGAGAATGAGAGTGGTGCAGTGGATCAATGGATCGGAATAATAATAAATAATGAATAATAATTAGTTTTAGGGTAGAAAGAGCATAAGCTTACATGTAAAGTGCACAATAGGAAGATTTTTCTCATGTTTTGGCAGAGTAAAGCAAAAATCCGAAGAAAAAAATGACGAAAGAAAAGAAAACAGAAAAGAGAAGAATAGAAATGATGTTGGAAAAGTGAATAAGAGCATGTTGTAAGAGATGGATAAAATAAAAAATAAGTAAATAATGAATAGAAGGTAGGACATGAGAATATAATACCTAAAATTAAATAAAATAAATAAGGTAAATGAGTAGGACTGTGAAGTGAGTAAATAAATAGAAATGAAATGAATAATAACAAAATAGATGAATAAATAATAAATAAATAAGTAAATAAATAAATATAATAAATATATAAAATAGAATAAATAAATAATAAATAAATAAAAGTATATAAATAATAAATGGAATAAATAAAGTATGTGGGGTAGAAAAAATCATAAATAAATAAATAAATAGAATGATTGAGGAAGGGCCAAAGACAAGACATGCGAACAGGGAAAGAGGCAGGGCCAAGATAGAAATTTCATTTGGATAGTGCCCACGTGAGTGCTATGGAGGCGCTCTTGCTCCAAAGAGAGCAAGAGGACGAGAGAGAGAGATTAGAATAAAGAGAGACCAGAAAGAGGAGAGTGTGTGAGGGTGTGTGTGTGTGTGACGAGAGGAGAGAGATAGAGACAGACAGACAGACAGGGAGAGTGTGTGTGTGTGAGAGAGTGTTTGAGTGAGAGAGAGAGAGAGAGAGAGAGAGAGAGAGAGAGAGAAGAGAGAGAGAGAGAGAGAGAGAGAGAGACAGAGACGAGACAGAGAGAGTGTCATGAGTGAGAAAAAGTGTGTGTGTGTGTGAGAGAGACAGACGACAGACAGACAAACAGACAGAGAGCATGTGTATGAGTGAGTGAGACGAGAGAACACTGGTCAAGAAGAGAGAGAAGAGAGAGAGAGGAGAGAGAGAGAGAGAGAGAGAGAGATGAGACGAGAGAGAGAGAGAGAGAGAACTTCAAATTTTTCTTTTTGCATTACACAAGAACATATATCTTAAAGGGGAGGTTTTTGTTATACATTTTTTTACATTTTTAATTGTTTTGTTTTAGAATGATGTAAGTGACAAGATTAATAAACTTCCTTTAAGTAAACACTTTGAACCATATATATATATACTATATTTAAATTCTCATATATATATATATATATATATATATATATATATATATATATATATATATATATATATATAATATATATATATATATATATATATATATATATATTATATATATATATATATATATTATTATATATATAATATAGTATGAGGGCGGTTAGTGATAGTGTAGACAGTGAGATGATTCTTAATTGTTGATGAGAAACGGATTTAACTCAATCGGGCCGCGGTACACATATTATTAAATATCAATAGGATTATAAAACGCTGATTTGGTGTTTTTTCATTCTTTTAAATTAACACGCACTGTTTATTGTCGATCAGAGCAGATATAAGGCATATGAATTCGTTTATTTGATGGAAAATGACCGAGCTGGAAGCATAGTGTTAGCTAACAATATCACAGAATTATATTCTACATTATGCGCCGTTGCCAGTTGAAAGGCTGATATATATTTGAGACGATTCGCAGAAGGGAGAGGCGTTTGAGGGCCCATAAACCGGGCGTGCGGTAGATCTCACTCACCATTTGTTTTATGTTATAATTGTTTATTATATTAGGTCTCTGGATCAATGTCATTTCTTATTAAGAAAGTTTTTACGAAAGATCACTTTTAATGGGGTTTTATTAATATATTGGGGCTACTATAGTTTAATGAACAAATTTGTGATGCGAGTGTAGGTCACGAGGAAGAGAGTGGACCAAAAGAAGGGCAAGATGGGTGTCTTTCCAACTTATAATAGTATTGAAGGAGCTCCTCTTGAAATCGATGGACTGATGTCACAATATCTTTTGTTTGCGATATCACTAGGCTTAAAGCTGTATATAATTTGTCGAGCGAAGGTGCAGATGCGGGGTGGCCGGTTCTTCAGGGGTTAAAAGGAAAGTGTTAGAGGCTGCCCTCGTTATCTATTGTTTCGGGCGTTTTTGCGAAGAGAGACTTTGGAGCGTGTTTAGGGGAACGAATACGTCTGATTAGCTAGTTTAATCTTAGATAAATGGAAAAAAGTAAATGAAAATAACAGTCACTTACATTATCTTATAACATGTAGGGAAAATTGTAGAGGTTTAGCATTAACTAGAGCAGTGAGACCTTCGTGGTAGAGGCGTTGATTTCGAAGTCTTAGCAGGGTATAGTCAGGGAACGCACATAAATCGTGTTGTTTCATGATATTGCACCTATTTGGACCGATTTTCCTCCACACACAACACACACACACACCACACACATATATATGTATATAGTATAGATATATATTTATTATATAATATATATATATTATTATATATATATAGTGTAGTATATATTATATGACGTATATATATATAGTATATGACTAGTAGGTATATAAGGATATATAGGTATAGCCTTTCTAGGCCTCTCGGCC
The DNA here is from genome assembly GCA_015478945.1 of Trachelipus rathkii. Classification (NCBI taxonomy): domain Eukaryota; kingdom Metazoa; phylum Arthropoda; class Malacostraca; order Isopoda; family Trachelipodidae; genus Trachelipus; species Trachelipus rathkii. The sequence goes on along the minus strand of JABUQX010027268.1, from coordinate 27,177 downwards.
CTCGATTACCACCCGCATCCAGATACCCCGCCGCCGCTGCCGGCCTCCTCCACAGATTGCTTAAGTCTGTGATTTCCCAGGTTGTTCTGGAGTGATAGTTAGAGGGACAGAGTAGGAGGAAGTGATGTGCACATTTCCGAACGGACCTGGTTGCATTTTAATGGGAGATATTGTGGTGAGGTAGGTTTAGTTAATGGGTTGAAGTCCGATTTTGGCAGTATTTGGTAAGTTTGGGTGGTGACAGCATTTTAATTTGGCTAAAGGATGACTGGGTGTTATCAAAAGTGAGTTGTAATAAATTCGGGTGGCTAATTTCTGGTAAATAATCATTTAGTAGTATTTGTTTGTTGTCGTTTCTTAATATTGGTTCTGGTTAGGGTGAGTGTGTTATTTGTTTGATGCAATGAATGTTGTTTTGTGGTGGTTGGATGTTAATTAGGGAATTGTTTTGTATAAAAAGGTAGGGAAGATGGAGGCTATTTTAGTCTGTGGTGAGTGGGGTTGGAGAGTGCAGTGTAGCAGGGGTGTAGCGTAAAATTGGGTGCCTATCATTTCTATATGTTTGTCTATAGGTAATATCTTTGTTTCATCGTGCAAGTGTTGTTCGGGTGTTGCAAGTGCACATCCTGTTCATAATTTGTTTTTGTGTTTCTTGGAGTCTTTTCAATGTTTTCCCTTGGTTAATTAGTGGGATGCCATACGTGGTGAAAAGCGTAGTTCAGTGATGGGCTGATAAATTGTTTTATATCATGGTGATGGATTATAATGTTTGTTATCTTATGAATGTCAGTGCCTGCTATGGTTCTTAGAATGTTTTAAGTTCCCTGTTTGCTGATGTTGTAATGTTTTCTTCTGTTTTGTGAAAGTTAAGTATGTGTCCAATGTTACTTCTAATATTTTGGGTGTTTTGTTTAAGTAGATAAAGGAGTTATTTAATGAAGCTTTGGGGATTGTAGTTCAAGTTGGTGATCTGTTGTGATTAGTGTGCTGGAAGACTTGTCTGGTGAAGCAAACATTCTATTGTCCGTTAACCAAGTTTGTTTGGTTGATGTATTGTTGGGTTAGGAGGGTTGCTGTGCGTTTAGATTCTGGTGTGCGGTAGCTATGGTGATGTCATCGGCTTAAGTTGTTATGCCTGTTAAGGTCTTGTTGTTGGTTGTAGAAGATCTGTTGGAAGTTCTTAAAGTTATGGGGGATAGTTTTGCTCCTTGGGGTACACCGTTTTTAATGTTTACTGTTTGTGATTTTCTTGTTATTGAATCTGTATTTGAGCCTGTTCCTTCCTGATAATAAGTTTTGATAATACATTTCTTTAAATTATATATATATATATATATATATATATATATATTATATATATATATATATATATACGTTATAATATATATATATACATATATATTATATATATAGTATAGTATTTATATAATATATAGTCAACATAAAATAAAAATTTTAATATTCATAATAAATATAAAAATAAATGATAAAAGATAATTAATAAATTAAATACTAATTAATAATAAATATATATAAAAATAAACGCAAATATGAACAATAAATTATAAAAATATAATAAAAATATAATATAAATGTAAATACAAAATATAAATGATAAATATGCAAATAATAAAAATAATTAAAAATAAATAAATAAATATAAATGTATAAATAAATGTCAACAATAAATTTAAAGTAAATTGGCAGTACGCAAAGAATAAAAGCTATATATTTATATATATACATATATATAGTATGTATAGTATAATAGTATATATATATAATATATATATATATATAATATATATATATATATTAAAATAATATATAAAATTATATAAAATATATATATATATTTATATATATAAATATTAAATATATATATATATATATATATATATATATATATATATATATATATATATAATATATATATAATATATATATATATATATATATATATATATATATATATATATATATATATATATATATATATAATATATAATATATATATATATATGTAAATGGAGAAATAACTTAAATTCCAAACAGTTTTACTGAGGCCATTTTCATAAACATTAGATATGAAATATTATTGTAAACGAATCAGATTTTCCTCACAAATTGGTCATAAATAATTTGACCCAACCAAAAAATTAAAAAAAAAAAAAAAAAAAAAAAAAAAAAAAAAAAACCAATTATCAAAATTCAAAAAAGAAAAATAAAAAAAAACAAAAAAAATAAAAAACAAAAAACAAAAACCAAAATTCAAAAAACCAAAAACCAAAATTCAAAAATAAAAAACAAGAAAACAAAAAGCAAAAAACAAAAACAAAACAAAAAACAAACCAAGAAACACAATCAAAAACCAACGCACCAAACAAAAAAAACAAAAAACTAAAAATCAAAACCAAAATCCAAAAGCTAAAAACCAAAAATCATAAACCAGAGCCCAAAAATATAAAAAAACGAAAACAAAAAATTAAAAATAAAATCTAAAATTTAAGACAAGAACATAAAAATCCTAAATTTTTCTTTTTTAACGAGAAAATGAATTAAATATACTGTAAACATTTTATAATCAGAAAGCATTTACGAGTATAATAATAATAATAATAATAATAATAATAATAATAATAATAATAATAATAATAATAATAATAATAATAATAATAATAATAATAATAATAATAATAATAATAATAAATAATAATAATAATAATAATAATAATAATAATAATAAAAATAAATATATATATATATATATATATATATATATATATATATATATATATATATATATATATATATATATATATATATATATATATATATATATATATAATATCTATATATACCAGTTTGATATAGTAAACTCTGTGCTAGTTTGTTATTTTGAAACTTAGTATTAGTTTATTGTGATACATTCCGCCCATTTTTTGGTTGCCTTCATTACTGGTTTAGCAGTTCAAGTCTTAGTCTGGTTTATTATGTACAAGTATTTCTTTTTGCACTGATTTGTTGTACTAAACTCAGTATTGTTTGTTGTGCTAAATGTAGTAAAGGTTTGTTGTTGTTTTTTTTTTTAATCAAGTACTGGTTTGTTATACTAAACCCAGTTTTGTTTTTTGTTTTTTGTTTTTTTTGTGTAATAACCAGTTCTGTTTTTCTTGTGTCAAACTCAATACTAGTTTGTTGTGTTAATCTCTGTGATTTTCTGCTAAGCTCAGTAATGTTTCATTGGATTGAAGTTACTATTGATATGAAATGTTAAACTCTGTCAGTTCTGATTTGCTGATGGTAAACTCTGTCAGTGGTATCTTGTTGTGTTATCCATATTACTAGTTTATTGTGTCAAGTTCACTACTGGTATGTTTGGTTAAACTCAGTAGTAGTTAGATAGCTAAGATCAAGATTCTAGAGATACTTTCTAATGGACTTATGGCGAATATAACATAGACATAAATATAAAAAATAAATATAAATAATGAAAATAAATATATACACATAAATATTATTTTAGGACAATCGAAGAAGTAAATAATAGAATCAATAAAAAATTAAGTGATTTTGTCCATTGAAATCAAAAAACATTAGAACTTTTATATTTTTGCTTAATGTTGATAAACCATATCACAAATATGACTGTATAAAAATGGTGTATTAAACCTCCCCACCATAATAGACGTAGGATAGGTGCCCAAAAAACACAAAAACACCACAAAAACAAATCACAAGCAGCGGAATATTAATTCAGGGTAATTTTCTCTGTTTATTCCCAAAAATTTGAACAATTTTAATATATTATATATATATATATAATATATTATATATATAATATTATAATATATATTATATATTTATTATAATTATATATATAATATATAAAAAACACCACCTATATATATATAATATATTATACTAAATAAATATAATATATAATATAACAGTATATATAATAATATATATATATATGGATCAAAGTTACTATTTAACGCCCACACGAAACGGGAGTTCGGAAATCGAAATAAAAAAATTTTCAGGTAGCATCTATGATACATAAAATAGATGTTCTAGGTTGATTCAATCGAAATCAATTTCTATTTTTTATTTCTTTTTTTTTTTTTTTTTTTTTTATTTTTACCTCTTCTAGGGGAGAAAAATCTTTTTTAATATTGCGTAAAAGTAATTACACGCAGTAGGGGGCTCGAGCGACGGGGAACACAGGGGGGGAACGTTTTCCATTACCCCGTAGGGGAGAGGCGCGGAGGAACCCCCGCGACACACCCAAATACCAAAAGTGGGGGTTCCGGAGAGAGACCCTTCCCCGGAGGGGGGAAATAGTCCTACCCCGTAGTTCCCCGGAAGCCGAGAGGCGGGAGACCCGACTCCTGCCATCGGCTGCTGGTATACCCTTTGCGGGTATTGTTAGTTTGCAAAAACCAGAAAGCGAAGCAAACTACTAGAACAGTCTATTTATTTTAACGAGTAACGGATAAAGGTCTTAAATAGGCTTTCTCCTAATATTTATAACTATAATTTATTAACAATAATTTTCTTCTTTTTTTTTTTTCTTACATTCATAACTAAAACTTTTACCAGGATACATAAATGTAATTCCCGTTTCCTGTTGTCGATAAACAAAGGAAGTGCTGAGAAATGGTTATTAATTTTTTTTTTTTTTTACATTTGGCGGAGGAGTCAAAAATAATTTATTAAAATTGATTACCTATGAAAATTTTCATTGTTAATCCAATTTAATTAAGTCGCAGACACGGTTAAAGGAACTGTTTAGCCGGTATATAGTATAAATATTATAATATATATTATAATTATATATATAATATAAATATATATATATTATATATATATATATATATATATAATAATACTATATATATATTATATTATCTATATATATCAGACACATATTCTCCGTTAAAATCGATATTAGGGAGTGTCCACCTAGGATAAAAAGCCGCACACAAAAAGATATTTTAGTTCATTTTTTAAATATATATCTTGCTTAAATAGAGAAGCGCGCAATAATATCAACAACAGATAATGATGGAGTGTTTAGTGTTGACCCCGGGGTGTTTGCCGTAATGTTTTAAGGGAATTTCGAAAGTGTGCACCCCCCCGATCGTGTGTGCCAGTGTCATATCGATTCAAGCAGGAACAAGGGTCTTAACTTTTCGATTTCCACAACATTGAACACCCCACTCTACTTAAGCAGTTCTGCATTTTCAGGTACGTGTATATGTGTGGGCGCATACAGTAATTACGAAGAGTAAAATAATGCTGAATTAGAGTCACACCATACACACCACAACTCCACGCACACACCACACACACAACACACACCACACACTCACACACACACACACTACACCACACACACACTGGGTTATATGAAAAGGCATAATAATATTGAAAAGCCTGACTGTTATATATATTTTACTGTATATATGATATATTATATATTATTTATTTATAAATATATAATATTAGTTAATATTATATAGTTATATATGATATTATATAGTATTATAAATATATATAATATATTAGGTGTATGTAGGTATATATATATATATTATATGATTATTATATACATATATATAAGAGGAATAATATATAGGTACTATATATATATATAAATTATATATATATTATATATATATATATATATATAATTTATAGTGTATAATATAATATTTAGATATATATATAATAATATTTATATATATATATATATATATATATATAGTATATATACTATATATAATATTTAATATATATATATATATAATATAATATTATATAATATATATATATATATAATATATATATGTAAAAAGAGTATAATATTATTTATATATATAGTTATTATTATAAATATATATATTATATATATATATATTAATATAATATATAATATATAATGTATATATATAAAATTTCATAGGGTAATAATATGATATATATAATATTGGGGTAGGGTATAGTATAATAATAGAGTGTATACTTATTTTCTTAATTACAGGCTGTAGTTATTAGTTATATATAGTTAGTTTATTATATATATAATATATAGTAGTATCTTAGTATATATATATAGATTAAAATAGAGAACAACAAGCAAATAGTTATTTATCGGTTTTGTAAAATTTAACTATATTTCCAAATATTATGTATAAATAAATATTTATTAGTACATATTATATATATATATATATAAAAATATATTATTATATATATATATGACTGAGTAACGTTATAAATTGAATATAATCGGGAACAAGTTAATATTTAGTTATATTACCAATTTTGGTAAAGTTATTAAATTTAATAAGAATTTCATCTTCGAAATTGAATTTAAAGATAATAATGAACATTAAAAGATAACAAAAGGAAGAACATCTTACTTTAAACAAATAATTTTGTAATACTTTTTACTAAACCTACTACTGCTACTACTATACTTTATCCTCTCTATAATTACTACTACTACAATGCTGTAGTTACCTTTTATATCTCTACACTACTACTTACTACTGCTTGTCCACTACTATAATTACTACCTTAAACTACTTACTTAACTAAATAGTATAGTAATATCTACTACTAATCTGTACTATCTACTACTACTACCACAAACTACTTCAGCTACTAATACCTTACTATGACCTTTACTTACTACTACTACTGCCTACACTACTACTACAACTACTACTACTAATACTACTACTACTACTACTACTACTACTCACCACAACTATTTCTACAAATGCTACTATGACCATTACTACTACTACTACTACTACTACAAATACTATTACTTTCACAACTACTACTGCTATTACAAATACTACTACTACTACTACTAACTACTACTAACTAGTTTAACTATCACTTACTATACAACAACAAATTCGCAGTAAGATTTACTAATACATTCCATATAACTGCCACTATTAACTATTGCTACTACCCACTTCCTAATTAGCATTATTAATACAAAAAAAGCACGCAAAAGAATACTAATACTTCTGCCATTTGTTTTGTATACTATACTATTACTACTACTATACTACTACTACTACTACTACTGACTTTAACTGAACTACTACTAATTTAATAATAATAATAATAATAATAATAATAATAATAATAATAATAATAATATAATAATATAATAATTAATAATAATAATAATAATTTCCCTTAATATCATTATCTACAAATAAAATATTATATCAATTATATTATATATATATAATATATACTATATATAATATATATATATATATATATACATTTATAAACATTGCAAGTATATATAATGTGTGATGATAGTCTATAGTAAATAATTATCAGCGTCTTTTTGGGTTTCCCAGATACTGGTGGTAGGGTTGGCGCAACTGCAGCCGAAAATCCGAGCACGCATGAGGTTTCGTGATTCTAGAGAACATAAATAAGTGGTAACGATAACCCACCCAGCTGCCACTGCCCCCCTGATTGTCGGCCTCTTAAACACGCAAGGAACTTACAGTTGTGGAAAAATTTCTACCCAACACACATGGGATAAGTATAATATTATTATAATATATATATATATATATATATATATTATATAAATATATATTTATATATAATATAATATATATAGTAACTTGTGTATAAGTGTGTAGGTGTGTGTGTAATTGTGTGTGTGTGTGTGTGTGTGTGCGTGTGTTGTGTGTGTGTGTGTGTGTTTGAGCGTTGTGTGATAGTGTTAGCTATGTGTTCTGTGTGATGTGTGTGGTATGTGTGTGTGTGGATGTATGATGTTGTGTTATGGTGTCGGTGCTTTATTCGTACTGTGAAATTGTCATTAATATTGTGAATATAATATTATTAAGTAAAAAGGTATAAATTAAAAAATTTTTAAATCGTTCTCAAAATTCTGCGAATTTTTTTCTTTTAATTTAAAAAAAAAAAAAAATATTAAAATAAACATTTTAAAAAAATTTCTTTTCTCAGAAATATGAATATTCATCGGTTGATGTTCTAATTTATAATTATTATTATTATTATTATTATTATATATATTATTATTATTATTATTATTATTATTATTATTATTATTATTATTATTATTATTATTATTATTATTATTATTATTATTTATTTTAAAGAAAATCTAATCAGCATCACAATTTTAACATACCTTCTTTTTTGAAAGTTGTTTTATTATTCTAAATAATTCTTTATTTTCAGAAGAAAATTAATTAAGGACTATTCTAGAATATAAAGAAGTTAAAGCCCTTTAATATTTGTACCAATAATAAAAATACGAGAGATGTATACTTTCAGGTATGATCACGCGTGTAACTAACTATTTATAACGCAGTTCACAAATAATAAATTTCAAAAATACCAAAGGCAACGTCCGCTACTCGTCTTCTTCCCTGGAAACGGGCTAGCGTCATTCTCTCTAAAAAGCGAAGTACTTGCTCTTGCTCATGGGCCTTTTCGCCACTTCGCTCGCTGGAGCTCGCCGGTTACACACATACACACACACAAACTTATATATGTTTAGTGATATATAATTAATATTTATTATGGTGTGGGTATAATATATATATATAATATATATATATAATTATATAATATATAGTATATATATATATAATAATATAATAGTTATAATATATATATATTATAGATATAAATGAGTGTGTATATATATATGATAGGTAGTGATTGGTGAGTGAGTAGAGTATATATATATTTATTGGTATATATATATTTATATATAGTGTTTTTATATATAATATTATATATATATATTATATAATATATAATATTATAGTATATATATATATATATATATATATATATAGATATATATGTATATACTTATGTTTTATAATATAGCCGTGTGTTGATTTATATATATATATAGTTATATATAGATATAGTATATATATATATATATAGTATATTATATATGTATATGTATGTATATATTATATTATTATATATAGTATGTATATTCATACTATTATAGATATATATATGATATATATATATATATTATATATATATATGAGTTATATATTATTATATATATAGTAGGTTAGTGAGCGAAATCCTCTGTGCAGTGTTAGTGCTCTCAGATTTCTCCAGAAACCTTGGGGATAAACCTGTGGATGTGAATATTATTTTATTTATTTTTTATCAGGAATTCCTGCGTTTATGTTTTTTTTTTTAACAGTTAGATTTGCATCGTAATAAGATATAGCTGGACTAATATTAATTAATGCTCTCTCTTTCTCTCTTTCTTGGAAACCGGAGCCCGATGACGCGTTTTTTATATGTTTCCGCGTCTCGAGAATTTCAAGCGTTTTTTAACGCTTGAAGCATGGCCCAGATTGAGGGTGGCGGTTTCGAGGTCGGTGATGCGTTTTTCTGGGTCTGGAACGGGTTCAAACCAAGCAATTAGCAACATGACTTGGAAATTCTGTCAAGGTTCTCGGCGATTTTGTGTGCTTGAGCGGTGGCCATCTATGGGGTTTTTTGGGTATTGTAGACGCGTCCCGGGGGGAATCCGTTTGGAGGTAAGTGAGCGTTTGGTCGTGGAACAAGGAAATCCAATGGCGTATCAAAGATCCGACATGGATTTGATTGGAAAAATTCCGTTTACATAAGGCAGGATCAGGTCGTATTAGGAGGTGGGATTTTTTAGAAGACGGATCTGTTGTATTTTGATTATAACATTCGGACCTCGCCTATGAGGGATGGTTTGTAGGCGGGTTCCATCTATGGTGAGTGGTGTTGTTGTTTTGTTTGGGGTCATTCTCATGGCGCAAGGGCCCTGTTTTTGTGTATGAGGGGAATGTAAGTGACTATTCATTTTCCTAGAGTAGTAATCGTGAAGGCGTTTGTCATCTGTGTGATATAGGGAATTCAAGTGTCAGAATGCCGACATCGACTTGGTCTTTGTGGAATAGATACGTCTTCTTAAGGCCGTCAGATTTTTTTGACCGGCGTTGATGTGTTTTTGGGTCTCAATCTATGGTTTTTTTTTGTTAGGTGTTGTGGTGTTTTAATATAGTCAGGGTAAGTCCGTTTATGGATGGTGTATTGTTGATGGCGTTTTGGGAACAGGAGCTCATGGTCAAAAAGGCCGGACATGCCTGTGTAGAGTGCTTTCTCTCTCATTGAAATTGACGTGATTTCAGCTTGTTTGGATTGGTCAATATTAAGGGTTCCTAAGGGTGTGAGACTCAATTTTGAGGGTCTTAGGTAGCCTATATTTTGTAGTGTTAGAAGGTCTAGGAATAGGTGGGAAATAATGTCTTATAACCCACACTTTTAGTCCACCACTCAATTTAGATGAGTTCTATTGGCTTGTCCTTAATCTAACTTGGCCCCCATATTATGGGTGACCGTAACCTCATTGTAGAACGAAGGTTACGATCCCCTCCCGTGTCTCATTACAACACGTGAGGGTGCCCTCCCCCCCCCCCCCCAAAATCTCTTGAATGATCGCTCGTTATTGAGGTGTGTAGAAGGTGAAATTGGTGGAAGATAAAAGTATTCAGAGTCGGTATTGCTGGAAAGGACATCGGTAGTTCGGAACTCAGGAGGATTATGACAATTGGCCCTAATCGGTGCTTGCTGGAGCCTGATGCTGTTGGTGCTCTAGTTAGTTAAACATTGCTGCTAGTTATATTTAATACGATTGATTCTTTATTACTGTTCACTATAGATCTGATTCTTTTCGTATTTCATTGTGATTACATATCCGTCAATTGCATTTGCATCTGCTCCAAAGCATTTACTTCTCTCTTTGTAAAATTTTTCCAAAAACTTCCTTTTTAGGATAGATAAATCTATTTCTTTTTTATAAATGCTAGAGCTAATATAATTTTTTTTTCCTGATGGTGTTTATTTAAACATGAAACAGGCATAATGTTGATGCTATTTTTATTTGTTTATTTTACCTTTATAAATACTTTATTGTTTAATTTTAAGTTTGTATTTAATTTTTTTTCTTTTTTTTTTTTTTTTTTTTTTTTTTTTTTTTTTTTTTTTTTTTTTTTTTTTTTTTTTTTTTTTTTTTTGTTTGGTGGTGTGGTTTTTTTTTTTTTGTGGTTGTTGTTTTTGTTTTTTGGGTGTTTGTTGTGTTGGTTTTTTTTTTGTGGGTTTTCTTTGTGTTTTGTTTTTGTGTGAGAGAGTTTGGTTGGGTTTTTTTGTGGTCTTTAGTTTGGTGTTTCGGCTTTGTGATTGCTGGTGTTTTGTGTGGTTGGTGGGTTTTTCATCGTGTGGGCACGGCACAAGTCATTGCTCTCTGGGGTTTTGGTTATTGCTCTTTTTGGTTGTATTCTGTGTGTGTATTTGTGTTTTATGCATAGAGTGTTTTTTGTTTTTTTTTTGTGGTGTGGTTAGAGATTTTTGGAATTGTTTTGAATTTATTTTTTTTTTTTTTTTTTTTTTTTAATTACTTTATTTTAAATTTATGTTTTCAAAGTTTATTTTTTTTTTTTTTTTTTTAATAATGTTTAATATTTTTATTTTAAATTTTTTTTTATATTTTAACTTTTATTTTCTATATATTTTTATGTTTTGTTTTTGTTATTTATTCTTGTTTATTTGCTTTTTAATTTTTAAAAATTTTAAATGTACTTAAAAAAAAGTAATAAATTAGTTTCTTTTCTTGTTTATTAAGCGTTTAAAAGTAGATTTTGAAATTAGTAGTTTTTTTTATACATTATGATTTTAAAGAGAACACAGTAAAATCGAGTAAAACAGGTGGTGTAAATAATCAGAGAATCTAGACCCTCCATATCCATACATATCCATTACATGATCTATTGATCTATTTGTATATTGATAGTCATATTTTTCAAGTCATATTTTGTAGAGCAACATTAACACAAAAACAAACTGTCTTATTGTTTTATTTTTGTGGTGCGCTACCAAACTTTTAAACAATATTTTGTTTTTATTCTAAAAATAATTATTATCTTTTATGTTTTTATAACTTAAAAAATTTAAATTTTTTATACCCTACCTGCTTATATAAGTCAGTACAAATCCGTTGAATTTAATCAGTTTAAATCATACTATACCTCCAGTACTCTGCTTCATATACATCTCTTGTGACTATTGATTCTATTTGACATGTTCTGATTTGCATCTATTAGGACTTTGATTCTAAGTCGATATTTCGGTGTTAATTGTCATAATCACATAAATTAACTTTTTTTATTTGTTTTTCTTTTGTTGTGTGTTTCTAAATGGCTTTTCGTTGATTGCTGTTTTTTTATTTACTAAAAAATTTATTCTGTTGCTTTTTATGTTTGATAACTTAGAAAAATTTAAAAGGGCGCCATACCTGAGGGACTTAAATCAGTAAATCAGGTAAAGTCAATACTTAACCCCCCATATACTCCCTCATATACCAAATTTCCCGATATCTATCCAACAACCTGAAGCATCTCGTATTTTTTGATCGAATGTAAAGAATATTTTGTATTAAACGATAACACAAAAAACTTTATTTTATTTTTTCGTTTTGTTCTTTAAATATTTGTTTTTACAAAAAAAAATTTACCTCCTTTTATTGTTATAACTTAAAAAAAATTTACATTTAGCCTACTAAAGCAGTAAATCAGTTAAATCGGTAAATCATACTTTCGGCAGGCTAAATCTTGGGGACCAATATTTAAGTGAGGTGTATTAAAGTCATTTACTATATTTCCAAATATCTGGAGGAGAGTTTCATTTCTTTCATTTTCGACGGCTACCACTTGATACGTTTTTCGTTTTTACTAAAAATTTATTCTTTTATGTGTATAACTTTCAAAGACGTTGCTTGCTTTCATAATTTTCGGCCATAAGTCAGTTAAGATGCATATCAATGACAAACCCCCATACCCACATACCCATCTATGATCTAGATCTATTGATGATCTATCGATCTAGTGATTGATTCAAGTATTTTGTATAACATACCACAAAACTTTTATTTATTTTATTTGTTTTGTTTCTTTATACTTTTCCGGTTTTTACGAAGAAAAATTTTATAGTCCTTTGTATGTTTTTATAACTTCTAAAAATTTGGCATTTTACATACCTTAACGAGCGTAATCAGTGAATCTAGTAAATCAAAACTTGGTACCCTCCTAAACCACATTACCCCATACCAATGATCTATTTGATGCTATTGCTGATATCTTAATTGATTTCTATTAATTGATTCAATCATATTGTTATAATCATAACACAAAACTTTTATTATTTTGTTTTTGTTCTTTTTAAAATATTTTTTTTGTTACTAAAAAAAATTTATTCTTTTTTATGTTTCAAAACTTGAAAAAATGTGTGCATCTTTGCATAACCTTGTGAAGGGGGCTAAAAAGTTGTAAATCAGTAAATCAGTAATTCAAAAACTGTGTATCCAGCCAACCTCCTCCCCATCCTATGATCTATGATCTATTGATCGCATCCATACTTGCATAACATTAACACAAAAAGACTTTATTTGGATTTATTTTTGCGGTTTTCCCCTTTGTAAACTGTTGTCGTTTTACTAGAAAGCATTTTATTCTTTCTAATGTTTATAATTTATAACTAATGCGTTTCTTTCCATCTGTACATTACCTTAAAGCAATAGAATCAGTAAAACAGTAAATCAAACGCTCAGCCTCCATAATCCAGCTGACCATCCATGATCTATGTGAGGTCTTGTTGGCTGTACAAATTAATTGGGTACAGCTTGTCCAGAAATCATATATTTTGGTATATAAAACATACACAAAACTTTTATTTATATTATTTTGTATTTTTGTCTAATTATATATACTTTGTTCCTATGTATATTAATATATTTATATATTTTTATGTTTTTTTATATTTATTTATTTGTTTGTCTAAGTAATGAATTAAATATTTAATATTTGTTCCTTTTATGTTTATATATATAATATACATTATAAAAATTTTTTGAGCATTTAGTTTACTAATATACCTTAAATATATAGCAAAGTAAATTCTCAGTTAATAAATTACTAGAGTAATAAATCATACTCTTCCCTAACTATATCTCTCACATACCCATTACACATTAATTCTATATCTAGATCTATATTGATCTATATTTAGATTATCTTAATTAGTATATATATTTTTGATATCTTAATTGATAATTTATCAAGTTATTAATATATTATTTGATTAATGACATACGCAATCGTAACAAACTATTTCCGATTGTTATATAATATTTTGTTATATTATTTGTTTATGTATTTAATGATTTTAAATATATTTAATATTATTGTTAGTGATTTATAATGTTATATATAACTAAAAAATTTTTAATTATAATATTTATTTATTTTGTTTACTTATATTATTACTCTATAAAAATAATAATACATTTTTTTTATAACATTACTCTTCTTACAGATTTTAAATCATTTAAATCAGTAAATCTCTTAAGTATATCAAACTCCCCTACCATAACCCACTAGTGATACACTTTTATCAAATGGGTAAATTCTATATTATTATGAATAATACTCTATTTAAACTCTTTTCTCTATAAAGTAATATTGAAATGATTCATATATTGAGTATTTATATCATAATTAAGAGTAGGCCATGCTAAAATATTATTATTAAACTGGACAAAGATTTATTCATATTTATTTTTAGTTTAAAATAAAAATTCTATCTAAATATTATACATTATTATATATCTAAAATATTCTTATCTGTTCAATATTCTGTGTTTGATATATACTTTACCCTTAAAAAAAATATATATTTCCTTTATATTTATCAGTATTAGTATAATAACTTATAAATAAATAAATAAATTAACAATCGATTGCAAACGTTTTTATAAATAATGACAAAGGTTAATATATCTCTCTAGTTAGTGTAATATCATAGTAAAATCTCAAACTGCCCTTCCTATACATATAACCTCCTCATACCCTTCCTATAATTTGTATCTTATTGATCTATATATATGTAATCTGATAATTAGATCTAAGTAAATTTTTGACGATCTAATAATTGGTTATAAAAATCTTATTATCAATTAATTTATTAGATATATTAATACTATATATATACTACTCTCTCTCTAAAAATACTATTAATATAATATATATATATTTCATTTATTTTTGTTATATATACATATATTTTTCTTTTAATAAAAAACATTTCTTGTATATATTTATTACTATATAAAATTAAATTATATTATATTCTATATTATTATATATATTCAGTTTAAAATCTATTAAATATAATAATTTATTACATATTTATTAATTATATATACATATGACCTTTACTTATAACAGAAGGAAGAAATATTTATACATAATAGTTATTAGGACGAAGTATATCAATAATACTGCCTCCCTCTTAATTTCACCATTCACTATTAGCATTCTTTTACTGTTAGGATCATATACTATATATATATGTTTAATATTATTGATCTTAATATTATTATATATCTATTATTATTATTAATGTTAAGTCATATTATTTATGGTTATTAATATTAGATATAAAATCAAATATAAATTTATATATTATATATTATATTAATTTAGTGTTTTATTAGATTATTTTTTACCATCGTTTTTTTCATTAGAATAAAATCTTCATTTCTGTATTTTATATATTATTATTATATATATATTATTTGACTAAATATTTATTGATGAATATTTTATATATATATTTTGTGAATATGATTTTTGTGTTATATGCTTTAAATTATAATTATGTATTATATATAGATTACTAAATATAAAATATTATTATACTTATTATTATTATATTATAGAGTATTATTTAATTTAAACTATTAATAAATAAAATTTGTAATACTAATATTTATTTTATTATATAACATGACCTTAAGCCATATATATCATATGAGTATATTATAAGTAAACTCTAGAGGAACTTATCTCACTCTCATTGTTAAAATATGTATAGTATATATATACTCCTTACTAACATTGAACTCTGTATCCTTCTTTACTCTTGTCTCTTCTCTATTTCCTATTTGATTCATTACATTTTATAGATCTACTATTTTATTTAGATCTTTTATTTATACATCATTATATTATATTTTGTTATAATACATAATTAAATATAAACTTATAATTTTCTTGAAATCTTTAGAGTACTCATTGTAATATATAATATTAAATATCTCGTTATTTAAAACTTAATATAAAATTAGTTTCATTATTTATTTATGGCAAACTTTAATAAAATAATTTATGCTAACCTAATAATGATTTATATCATTGTAAACATAAGTTATTATTATTATATTAGTATAAGTGATATTATAATCAGTGGTTAAATCAGTAATACCAAACTGCAACCTCCATATTGACTCACCTTCAAATTACTCACATATACTCACTATATATCTATATTATAGATCTATTGATATCTATATATTATATGTAATATCTAGTCTTGAATATCTAGTTGTCTATTTGTCCATTCTGTGCTCTCTTGATTTCGTTTTCCATTTTAATCATGCATCATCTCACAATAATAAACTTTTATTTATTTTGATTAAAATTCAGTAAATGAAAATTTATTCTCAGTATTTTATATTTTTAATAAAAGAAGAATTTTATATTATTCCTCTATATATGTTTATATTATAATACTTTATATAAATATATAATATATATAAACTATATAAGTAATATAAAATTTGCATATATTACTAATTACCTTTAAATATAACTCAGTATAGTATAAATTACTATATAATAGAGTAAATATCAGTATTAATGATAAGAGTTAAAATCAAATACTGCCTCACCTATACCCTTCATAACTTTCTGTGGTCTTATTGAATATCTTATGAATCTATATATTGATTTAATAATAAATATTCCTGTATAGACCTATTCATATTATTGTATATATTATTATTACTAATATAATACACATATAAAATGTTTATTGGTATTTTGATATAAATTTTATACTCTAAATAATAAATTTCTTATTTATGTTATATACGCGTTAAGAATAATAATATTATTTAATGTTTTTATTTTATATTTATCTTAAAAGTTAAATTTGTAAATAAATATGATAGTAAATAATAAAATATAATAGTGTCCATATTAATAATTTATATATACATACACTTATATCAAATTGATGGTCTGCATACACATTACCCAATATTCTTTCACATAAAATATAAGTAATAACAATGACGGAAAACAGTGACATATAAACTCAGTATAAATCATGTATAATCTATATAGTAAATTCATGTGAAACATCAAATCTACCTTCTACATTGGTAACGCTATTTCCGAATTGCAAGAGTAAAACAGGAAATGGTTGATTATAATTTCTTAATTTGATCTTATCATATGCGATATTTTTAAAAGAAACTTTATATATTGATCTTTTATGATACTCCTGGTATACTAATGATACAATCTCTTGTATAATACATATATACTACCAAAAACTTATTTATTTTACTATATTTTTATGTTTGAATTTTTTATTATCTTTATAATAATTTATACTATATATATATTTAACTATAAAAAAATTAATTTTTTATATTATATTATATTTAGTATTAATATTAATTTAATGTGAATAATTACGTTTATATCCATTAAGATTATTATAAATTAATATAAAATTTTATTACTCATTTCTATTATTTTTTTTTTTATATAAGTTTTATTAATTAACTTTAAAAGATAATAAATTGTATATCATTATATATATATTTACATAACACTATATATATTAAATCTAAAATGAATTTTACTAAATCATAAGTGAGTATTAAATCAATAGATTAAAATCTAAATCTACTATTTATGTATCCAGCTATACCCTTACTTACTTTGCCCTATATTATATTCTATATATATATATTAATGATCTATTTGATCTATATATAATGATATCTTATAATATGATCTAATTATTCAAGTATTTCATATTTAATTTGTTAATAACATAATACTATAAAAATATAAATTCTTTGTATATGTTTGTTGTTTGTTGTTGTTGTTGGTTTTTGTTGTTTATGTATGTTGTTGTATATGTTGATTATTAGTATTGTTTAGTTGTTGCAGTAAAATAAGTATAGGGAGTTCAGGGGGAATCTAGGAACATTAAAATGAATAATATTACAACTCAATTTTTTTATTCATAATATACAATAATCTCTTAAAAATTTGTTAATTATTGATTATAATTTTTACATTATTATATTATATACTAATAATAAATTGATAATAATTGATAAATAATAATTAAAATTTCATATATTACTATTATATATATTCTATTATATATATATATATCATATTATATATATATATATTATATAGTATATATATATATATATATATATATAAATCACTTAAATATATATAATAGATATTATCCTCCTAAGTTATACCTAGATCATATTTATAGCATAACCTAGAACATCGTATAATATCATAAAAAGGTAACTATAAATAATTAAATAAAATAATTTATCAGTATATATAGTCTTATAACCAGCAGTGATATAGGAGCATGAAGAAGGATTTACTTATATCTTATATCATTAAAAAAAAAAACGTCTTCAATAAATTATTAGTATTATTAATTATTATTATTATTTAATTATTATTATTTATATATTATTATTTAATATATTATATATATTTATAATTTTAATTTATTTTATATTTTTATATTATTTGATATTTGCTTCGTATTTTTGTTATTAGTTAGTATATATAATTTATTTTAATTATAATATATATATATCATAAACTATATAATATAATATTAATATGATAACTAAGATACTTAAATACCTAACACACCGTTAATCAACATCACACATCAACACTATAACTACACATCACACTAATGCTCAGCACTCAACTATCGGCACCTACACATACACATAATTTACTAACCATTATTAACTACACACCACACTCAAATTAAAATTAATAAGGACTCACATTATTATTACTTAATTACAGCTCATAATTAAACTCGTAATAATTTGTAATTTAGGCTTAAGTGCTACATTATAGTATATATATATACAGTTATATTTATATTATATTATATGTAGTGTTACTTATTTATATTTATATTCTATATATATTGAATCGAATTATTATTACTAATTATATATATATATAATATATATATATTGTATTATAGTTATATTATAGTTGATATATATATTAAATATATAGTATATATAGATATCTATACATATTATATATAATTATATATATTATATAGTTATATATGTTGTTGAATTGAGTTCTTGAATTTAATGTAGGTGACTATATGTTTATTATGTGGGTTATTACCTTATATATGTTTGTTGCTTTTACCCTCAAAACTATGTTAGTATATTAATGTTAGTTGTGTTATATGTATATAATATATAATACTATATATATATATGTTTTAATATTATATATAATATATATATATATATATAAAAATGGGTTTATTTTTTATTATTATGATATGGTATTTTTAATTAATATGTTATATATTATATATATATATATGTATATTGTTATATTTATAATAGTCGGGTTATTATATATATATATATTATACTATATATATATAATATATTATATATATATATATAATTATAAATATATATGGTATATATATATTATATATATATAGTATAGTATATATATATATCTATAGTATATGTTATTATATATATAGTATATTATTATATTATATATATATATATATATATATATATTATATTGGTATATTATTATATATATATTATATATATATATTTGTTATAAAATATATTTATTATAATATCTATATATTATTTATATTATTATATATGTATATATATATATTATATATATATTAATATATATATATATATATATATATATTATAATATATATTATTATATATATATATGTATATTAAATATATATGGTATAAATTTATAGTATATATTATATATATAGTATAATGTATTGTATAATATATATAGTGTTATTATATATAGTATATATTTATATTAATATATATATATATATATATAATATATATATATAGTATATCGATATTAGTTATTATATATATTTATCATAATATATATTATATATATATATATATAATATTATATTATATATTTATATATAATATATATATTATATATATATATAACAGTATATATATATATATTATATATATAATTATATATATATATATATATTATAATATATTATATATATATATAATAATTAGTTAAAATTTTATTTATTTTACATGATTTTATTATTATTAAGTATGTATATTTTTTATATTATATATATATATATATGTGTATATATTTACAACTTATTATATATTAATATATAATTTTAAGTATATATATAGATATTGGTTTATATATATATAATTTATATATAATATAAAATTAAAGTTATATATAAATGAATTATATAATATATATTAAATAAATATAATTAAATTATTAATAATAAAATAATTAATGATTTAGATAATAAATTATAATAAATTATATATAATTAAATAATAATGTATTAATATAAATATTAATAGTTAAATTATAATATTAATATATTTGTAACAACATTATATTTCTGTATATATATTACTATAATATAGCTCAGTGGTATTAATAATAATAATATGCTAATATATTATTTATTATTATAGCCTTCTATTATCTAGCTTATAATATCACACATTAAGTCAATACGATAAAATACTCATATTTAATAATTTTTTAGTAATATATTTATCTATACTTATAGTTATTATATATAGTTATCGATAACTATTTATATTAATTTATATGACATGAAAAATAATACGTTATATATATTGGACTATAGATATATAATATATATTAGTATATAATATATGTATATTAATTTATTATATTAGTGATTTTATATTTTTAATGTTGTAGTATTATATAGTACTATAAAATAAATATTAATCTCTCTAAAAACACATTAAATTATGATATAAATTTATAATAATCAATTTAAATATATTATATATTAATAGTAAGATATATATAATGTTTATATTTATTATGAGATATAAATAAATATATATATATATATATATTATAGTAGATAATAATTATAATATACACATATATAATTATATATAATATATATATATAGTAGATTTATTATATGTATATTATATTGTATATATATTTTTATTCATTTTATTCATTATTTTTTTATACCTTATTATATATATATGAATATATATATAATATATATTTATAAACTAAGCTATATTATATTAAAACAAACATATAGTATATATATTATAAATCTATAATATAAACGTAACTCTAAACTATATTAAACTAATACAAACAAAACATAACTTAAGTCAACTCGAGATATCAATCTCATATAAATCTATAATAACTTATAATTATACAACCAACTTAATACAATCATAAACAACCAATAATGTAGTGAATAGTTACATATGTTATTATGTAAACGAAATACTATTTTGTTTTAAATATTAGATATATTTAATGTGATATTAGATTATTAATGTGTATATATATACTCAAATATAAATATATACATCGATATCTCTAATTATATAATATATTTTATATAATCAATTATAGTAAACCATGCTTGTTAGTATCTTTTAATTAAGCTATTTTACCAGATTAAATGATAGTATAGATTATAGCGGTGCAGTCTTACTTTAGTAAGAAATATAGGAGTAGATAAGGTATATATATAGTATATATGTATATACTTAATATATACATGATGTTGATATTTACCTATTAGTATTTATATTTATATAACTTATGATTATTATTACATGTTATTTGAATATATATATAGTATATATATTATATAGAATATAGTTTATAATAATATATAGTAATATGATTGAAGAATATATTTTACAAACTAATATATACCGATATAATAATAATAAAGTAAATTATATTATGAATAAATTTTATAAATTTTGATAAATATCATAGTACAATAAAGTAAAAATTATTAAAACATAGTCAGGAGATTTATATGCAATATAAAAATTATATATAATATATAGATGATATAATTTTATTATAATCGGGCTATAAAATAAATAAAATTGATATTATGATAAATAAAGAGAAAAAATTAATACAAACACAAAATAATAATAAATAAAATAAGTTATTATTTACATTGTATAATATATAATGTTAGTATATATATATATATTATATAATACTTAAAATAAATTGAGTAATATAGAGTAATCAAAAATTTTTAATTAATTAATAACTAAATGCAATGAGTTTAGACGTAGTATATATCTCATAAATATAATAAATTTAGCACTAAATAAAATATTTAAATATTGAAAAAACAAATAAATAGCATAAATATATTATATATATATATTATATATTTAGTATATATAGTAAGTATATATATTATATAATATATAGGTTATATATATATATATTTAATGCTGTCATATGACCAATTTATTTTAAAACAGTTAAAAATTTTAACAAATTGAGTAAATACAGTGGATTAACTTAAATATACTATGTACTAGTACTATATACTCTTATTTAAATTTATACTATTATTATATATTATAAAGGATGTTTAATAATAATAACTACAATCATATAATTATGATTTTTTTGAGTAAATACAGTGGTATTAATTAAATATCCTAAAAAATAAAGACTTAAATAATAGATGATAATATGCAATAATTATCTTTTATTTCTAAGGTAAAATAACGAAAAAAGTGAATAGTTTGAAAAGATAAAAAAACTAACATAAAATGACTAATTTATTATGGAATAATTAAAAAACGTAAAGATATTAATACTATATATATATGTAAGATTTATGTATACTTTGTATAAATTCTCAAATTAGTGATATAATTACTAAATTACTATTGCTTTCCAATAATCTTTAGATATATCTTATTTATTCAATTAGATTATTGATATCATGAAAAGGAGCTGAAAGAAGTATATATATAAGTGGAGTGATATCGTAATGGATTTAGACCGAAAGACTCAACTATTTACCTGATTTTTTTTTATATATATATATATTATATATATATATATATATATATATGTATATATTATATATATATATAATATATATTTATTATGGTTAATATATATAAGAGAACTATATTTATATATTAGTAATATATTTATACATATAATATATTCTATATATTTGATATATTATATATATATATATATATATATATATATCTAGAATATTACTTTATATAGTATTTATTTTACTGTGCCCTTAAGATTATGATAAGAAAAGTGACAAATTTATGTTAACACTTAACCAGAAGTAAATAAGACAATGAGGAAAACAACAATTGAATTAAGATTACAGCAGGACAATAAACATAAATACAATAAATTTTTTAGTAAAGGATTTAAAAACAAAAAAATGTTAATTAAAAGAAACAAACAAAATAAATAAAAGTTTTTGTGTATTATGTTATACAAAAAGACTTGAACAATAGATCAAATAGAATCTATTAGACAAGTATCAATAGAGCAATAAGGATCACAATAGTTAGGGATGATGAGGAAATGGGGTATGGAATGGGACAGTTTTGAAATACCTTGATTTACTGATTACCTGATTTACTGACTTTACTGAAATTAAAATTATAAAAATTTAACTACTCCTTTACTGATTTACTGCTTTACTGATTATTTTTATTATTTTATTGTATAAATATGTGCAAAATTTTTTTATTCATGAAAACATAAAAAAGAATAAATTTTTTTTATTAAAAACAAAATGTTTTAAAGAACAAAAAAACAAAAAATAAAATAAAAAAAGTTTTTGTTTTTGTGTGTATATGTTGTTAATACAAAATATGACTTGGATATCAATAGATTAAATAGATCAAATAGACAATAGATCAATAGACACAGGTGGGGTGGGGGTGGGTTTGGTGGGGGGCATCGTTTTTGTGGCAGTTTGAATACTGATTTACTGATTGTACTGTTTTAAGGTATGTACATATTGCAAATTTTTTTTTTAAATATTATAAACATTTCAAGAAGAAGTGACACTCAGCATTTTTATGTATAAAAAAACGAAAAAGTTTAAAAAGAACCAAAACAAAAATAAATATAAAGAGTTTTTAGTTTTGTTATGTATACAAAAATATTGACTTGTATCAATTCGCTTAATCGCTGAATAGATATCAATAGCTCTGTCGATTTTGGGAGTAATCAATTAGTATAGATATATATATAATCATATTATATATATATATGGTAATATTATTGGTTATATTAGTAGTATATATATATATATTGAGTGGGTGTAAGGATATTATATATATTTATATATTAGTTGATTATTATAATATTATATATATATATATTTTAATTGAGATAGCTATAGAGTATTACTATATCTAAGTTTGATATATTACTATTTATTATATACTAGATTTATTACTCTTGATTATTATATTATTATAATATATATATAAAATATATATATATATATAGTGATATGTATAGTATTATTATTATATAGTGTAATAAATGAGAGCGAAAGATTTGCTATATCTCGATTTGTATTTATATTAATATTATTAAAATAACAATAAATTGCCTAATGTGAATATTATTTTTATAAGTAAGTTTTATATATTATAAAATACTATAGTTATGTAATATAATATAGATATAAATAAAAGTTTATATATGAATAATTAATTTAAAACAAATAATATAATAAAATATTAAAAGATATAAATAAGTTTATATATATATATATTTGTTATGGGTATACAAATAATTATTTGTGAATAATAAATGAATCTAATATAATTAGATATATAAATCAATTATTATATATATATATTAATACTATAAATATATATTTATAATTATAATCCAATATTATATATATATTTAATTACAATATATATATACAACTAAGTGTATATATATTAAGGATATTATAGTATTATTATAATTAATTATATATATTTTATATTATTATTAGTAGTGTGAGTTGTTACTAAGTTAGGATGAGATACAGTGTATTGATATATATATTTATATTAAATTATATATATCATATATATTTTATATTATAGACTAATATATATATCTATTATATATACTGCATTTGTAAGCTGTATATATTTTTACGGCTTTATTAAGTGAGTATATATTAGTAATATATTATATATATAGTATAGTATATATAATGGTAATAAATTTTTTTTATAAATATAGTTATTTATATAATTAATAAATATATAACATAAATAAAAGTATATTATATTAAATATTATTAGAAAAAGAAGAAATATTTACATTTTTATTATTAGTATATTATAAATAATAATCACATAGATATAAATATATAATATTTATTAATATATATATATATATAGCTACATAAAAACATATACAATAATTAAAATAAAAAATTTCATAATGAGTAAAAACGAAAAAAAAAAAGTTCTAAAGAAATAAAAAATTAGCTTATGATAAATAAAAATTTTGTCGTTCTTCATTTTATTACAAAATATGACTTGAATCCAATAGATAATGTATAGATCTTTAGTATTCAGATAGGATCATGGTGAATAAGAGTGTTGTAGGAGAGGGTGATGATATAGTATATATATATATATTATATATATATATTATATATATATAGTGATAGTAGTATGACATATATATATTAAAAAGTTTATATTGATATATATTATATGAATATATATATACTAGTTATATGATAATTAATTTAATATACTATGATTTTTATATACTTGATTTATACTAGCTGAAAAAGGTTATATATTTAGCTTTAAAATAAATAGTATAAATATTTATTAATAAGTTATATGAATAAACATAAAAAGAATATAATTTTATTATTTTTATATAAAAAGTAAAAACAAAATGTTTAAAAATACTAAAAACAAAAATAATAATATATAAAAGTTTTTATGTTAGTTATGTATATATTATATATATATATATATATATTTTAATTTTGTATTATATCTAAAAAATAAAATTGACTTTAGATATAATAATATTCTTTGCAGGATCATATAATAGATATTTTCAAATAGTCTTAATTTTTTTATAGTTTATTAATTAAGTAGATTCATAGTTATATATATAAAGTAGGTTAATTTATATATAGATGGTATGAAAAACAGCAGTTATTTTATATATTTTAATATATATATACTGAATATAATTAGTTTAGATAATATCATGCTATATTTTAAAGTATATATTATATAATATATATATTGTTAAATAAAATTGGCAATAATATTTTTTATATTAGGTTTAAATAAAGTTTATAATATTTATATTCACAATAAGAAGATTTTGAAAATGAATAAATATTTTATATATTATATACAGTAACTATATACTTACTGTAAGTTGAAATAGAAGACATAATAATATCATAAAAAGTAATATAAATTAAAAGTTTTGTTTTGATTATGTTATACCAAAATATTACTTAGTACTATATATAAATAGATTCAATTATATATAAGCTACCATAGGATTATCAAAATATAATATCAATTTATTAATATATATAGAAATATGATTGACAAGAGTGAGTTACTATAGTATAGCATATTAGAGAGTATAGGGAGTTTCTTGATTTATACTGATTTTATATATACTGATTTTTTTTTTTTTAAGGATTTGTATTAAAAATGTTAAAATTTTTTAAAGTTATTAAAGCATAAAAAGAAGATAAATTTTATATTTATGTTAAATAACAAATATATTTATAATATGAAGAAAATACAAAACAAAATAAATATAATAACAGTTTTATTTTAATTTATTACAATATAATGATAACTTGAATCAATAGATTACATTAGTATACTATCAATAGGATCAATAGATTCAATAGATCTATAATGTTAATGGTTTGTAGTATAGTGAGTATTTATAATGTGAGATTAATGTTATATATATAGGTTTAAGTTTATCATTGATATTTACTGATATTTTCTGAA
>JABUQX010027267.1:20000-28871 GCA_015478945.1 Trachelipus rathkii | reverse complement strand
TTAAAATTTTTAACAAATTAATTTTTTTTAGGTACGCGATGGTTTTAATTAGAATGTATTAGGCGATGAATTTTTAATTAATTTATTTAAGAGATGGTTTTATTATCAGTCTGATGTGTGATATTCAAAGGAGAGTTCCGCGCTCTCCGAGGGAGGGGCCGAAAAATGGGGGGGCGGCTGTATGTTTTACAAGATTTCCCCAATGGTTAACCTAAGGAGTTTCAAAATGGTTTACGACAGCCACTATGCAAAACTATATATACAAAAATAAGTTAATTAATTTATTTACAAGCACTTATGTAAACATGGACTTAAAATATCCGTAACTTAAAGCTAGAGTATATAATGATCGACAGACATGAAAACACTTCTACGGCGTTCCAGCCAGAATAACAACGTTGAGTAGATCCTACTGGCGGACAAACCAATACACCATCTTACAGTAAATAAATATAAACAAAGCTAATGTTGATGATTACTGCGAATACAGAGGACTTTGACGCCGTGGTCTGATATGAAGAGAGTATATTATACACGAGGCGCGAGAAAGTGCTACACACAGAACACGATTTCCAGAAATCAAGTGAGCTGACTTTGACGCTCCGTGTCGCTCTCATATGGTTGCTTTCATGAACTCATTAGCAGTGTATTACCACTTTTCTGCATTTTTAATTTCTAAACATTCGTTAGATCGTATTTCTTCATGAAAAACTCTGTTTAACAGCAAAAAATAATAAGGTGACCTTTGTTTTACCTTTAATTACTTTAATTGTACTTCTTAATTTTAGGATGACTTTCTAAGCTCTATTACACTAAATTTACTATTTCCTTTTTCATTTTAAAACTTTATTTACAAATAGGCTTTTCTAAACCTAAGATACCTAAAGACTAACCTCTTTTATCAATACCCACAAACAACACAACACATTAAGTTTACACTAACACACATATCGTATCCATATACCACACATATGCACATTACACATTACACATACCCAGGTATATATATATATATAATATATATATATAATATATTATATATATATACTATATATAGTATATGATATATATATATATCTAATATAATAGTATATAATATATATATTTATACTAGATATATACTATATACTTTTGACGCTAACTATAAAGTTTTCCAACCTATTTCCTTTTCTTTCCTTTAACCTATTAAGAATTAAATGGATACAACTTCCCCTATTTTCCTATTAACATAACTACTTTACAAATATATATATTTTTTATAATTTCTGTCTTTATTATTTACAATTCCTAGCTTCTATATTTACAATTCCTATCTTTCATATTTACAGTTATCTACATTTACAGCAAATCTGAACTTTCTTAAGATATTTACAATTTCAATAATCCATAAATGACCAACCTTAGGATTCCTTTGCCAAACTGTAACTTTTTACCTTTAGAAGGTGGCTCTACCATGGGCCCTACTATACCTCCCCTACGAAAGATCATCCTAAGGCTCTTCTAGGTTGGTTCCTTCAAAGTAATCCTCAGAAACTGCATCCATGACATCAATTTACTCTTTCCTGGCTTATCAAAAAAAAAATACTGCACTCTTCTTAGATGTGTTTTTTGAATTTTCGGCCAAAGCTGATACTCGTCTATCTCCTCTGTCATGAACGAACGCATCTTCTTGGCTTTTAACAAACATATGTAACTGAAATGAAAAACAAAAAATAATAAAAATGCAATCAAACAAAATAATTTTTCTCCGGCCAGCTCACAAAGGGATCAAAGTAAAAAAAAAATTTTCTCTAGTCTCTAAAGGCAACCATTGTATTTTTTGTCATTTGATAAAATCCATTCTCTATTACTAATTTTTATTTTTAAAGATTGCCGAGAGCAATCATTTACTAGACTTCTGCACAAGGCAATAATTCCAAATTTAAAGGACAAAATATCGTATTTTCATCAGGCCAAGCCAACTGTTCCGACGCCAAAGCAATATAATCTTAAACTCTTACTCCTTACATGTAAAACGTAAAATGTTTATTTTTTAAACAGACAATACTTACTATTTCCTACTTTGCGCTCCTCAAACGATACTCATTTCTCAATTCTAACTATCTACGATTATACTTCCTTTCTTTTTCTTTCCTTCTTTTTCCTAGGATGTTTTCTCTTTAGCTGGGTTACCGCCAAGCCCTGACGGTGCTTTTCTTCTTTGTTTAAACCCTTTATACAATCTATATCCTTTCTCAATTTTTCTGATTTCCTTACTTGTACGCTGTTGAACTTCCTTGCTAGTTCTTAATTTCTCCGATATTGCGGTGTTGCTTCTGCAACGTCATAAACTTGTTACAGTTTCGATTAACTATTTTTTCATAATTTTCCTCGATGAATGCTGCAGGCGGCTTTCAAGGTTCCGACCTGTTTCCCGAGCCTCAAGCTCTTGTAATCTAAGTACCAACTGCCACACATTCACTTGAAAGTCTCTACATTCTTTCATAAAATGGGCTTCTCCACAATATAAACAAAACATTTCATTTCTCTGTTCCTTCACACTAATAATTTCCTCCTGTTTCACATCAATACCCTTTTCTCGCCTATCTTCTTTTACTTTTACTGTACAATCTGCTATCTTGTGATCTTGCTTTCCACAAAAGAAACAACATTTCCACTTTCTGAAACAATGTGTTTCCATATGTCCTATCTTTCCACAAAATGCACATTCCATTCTCCTTATATCTCGTGATGGTTCTCTTCTTTCTTTATTTCTCAACTTACACTCTCTAATCTGATGGCTTTTCTCACCACAAGAAAAACAACAACCATTCTTTCTATAGCAATTTTTCACCTCATGTCCTCCTCTATTACAAAATTCACAATTGGTTTCGTCTTGTCTATTTCGATTTTCCGTCAAAACTTTCTGGTCTTCCATCTCAATCTATTATGTTATCCTCAACAGGCTTAAAATTATAATTGAAGGCCCTAACACACTACCTCCCACCAAAAGATCTATCACGGGTGGAAAGCTGGAAAAGAAATACCAGGCAAAAGTAATGGTACTAACATAAAACCACAATTCGAATTGGGCACGTGTACCAAGAAAATTATTGTTGTAGGCAGTATATATGACTACCTCGCACTACCAAATATTCAATACAAACGGGTTGTATCGTGGTCAGTCTTTAATCAAAACTATCACGTGTTGTGTTGAACTTGAAACTAATCTTTGGATCCACTTTCCCCGCTTTAACTTTTTACCTTTAGAAGGTGTGTTTTGTTTTTATCCTTTGGTGGTTATGGTGCTAAAGTAGATTCTGTAGCTAGTATTTTCAGATGCGTCTCCCTAAAATTGAACCTCGAGACCTTCAATCAACCCTAAATTTATTTAAATGACTGTTCCCGCTAAAGTATTATAATTAACTAAAATTCAAAATAAAATTCATAATCAAAATAAAATTCACAACACTTATTGCAAACGATAATGTTAGAACCTCGCTAAACTACTGATCATCAATCAAATATGAACTGCTTTGAATGGAGCTATAATCTATGATGTAATAATTAAGTTACTGTTTATGTAATTTCTCAGTCAATTCCTATGATGCCTATATACAATAAAGAAATTTATACCAACACTTGATCTCTTTAAATTAATTTACTTCCGCTATTATATTAATTCGTTAAAGGTCCAACTTGTTTCATAAACATCTACTGATCAATTTAATTTATAACACAAACTAAAAATAAAATAATCTAAACGAAGTATTTACCACTCAGTCTAGCTCTGTAATAACGTAATAATGTTCACGATGTCATACAAAATATTCAAACTCAATCTTGAAGGTTTACCACACTAAACTACCAATAAATGTAAAAGTTCATGTGACTTTTCGAAGTCCTATCTCAATTCAAAATATCTAAATTGTACCCAATTCAGAACCATAAACCTCCAATATTAACCTTGATTGAAAATATCAAAGTTCAGGTTCAACAAACCTATTCAAATATGAATCAGGTTTAAACTATTAAATTATTAAACCAATCTCAAATATTCAAGTATCAAACTCGAGTTCAGTTTTCAAATCGAGTTAGGTTGAGTTATTTCAAAGTTCAACAAAAATTGTTTTTGCTTTATCTAACACTGATTGATGAGTGAGAGTATATATGCATAGATCTGAATTACTAAAATATCCAATACGTATTTAAGTTTTTCACCACTTGAAGTCTACTTGTTGCATTGCAAAAGATTGGGTTTGAAAAAATGCTTCGGATGTAAAGTCAATTGGTTCACAATGTAAAGTCAACCTGTTACGACTCAAATTCTAAGTCAAGGCGAATCATTAAATCGTAAAGTCAATTCGAAATATCAAAATTGTAAATTAATTCAACTCCAAGATGGCGTCGGTCAGTTAATTCAAAATGGCGTCAACCGGTGAATTCAAAATGGCGTCAACCGGCAGGTTCAAAATGTCAACAACTAGTTTAATATATATTTTTAACTTGAAGTCTATCAAAATACCAATAATCTATATAATATAATATATCGATACTCAAGGACCAACTCAGTAAAATAAATAACTTTTTCTTTTCTT
The DNA here is from genome assembly GCA_015478945.1 of Trachelipus rathkii. Classification (NCBI taxonomy): domain Eukaryota; kingdom Metazoa; phylum Arthropoda; class Malacostraca; order Isopoda; family Trachelipodidae; genus Trachelipus; species Trachelipus rathkii. The sequence continues at coordinate 24,294 of JABUQX010027267.1, read as the reverse complement.
TAATTTTCAACAAAACAAAACAATTAAAATAACTTTCTTAAAAATCCACAGTAATCCTATTTATAATAATTCGGGTAAATTTACCTTTGAATGGAGCCATCTAAAAGGCCTGTTTGATTTATTAATTCTCACACACAAATGTATACTTGAAAATATCACTTAGAATACTCGACTTATTCTCTGGATTAATTTATACCTCTCATCTTTCACCATTATATTTTTAATAAATCATCGCAGAGTCTCAAAGTATGTATCGTTATATACAATCCTAAAAGTCATCACCAACTTGACAAATATACAAATGTTTTTTTTTAAAAAATTTTCATATCTAATTTTAATTTGTAATATTATAAATAAATAGACAAGCCAAGTCTGGTCATCGAAATGGTCAATACTAAGTTCAATAATTGAGGAATAATGGCCAATGCGTAAGTCCCTGATAAATGAGAAAAATGGCCACTGCTAAAGTCTGATAAACGAGAAATGAAATGTTAAAATCTAAAATAAAACAATTCGCCAATAACGTATTTCAAGACATATTACCTGTATTTCAATTCCGCAATGCTTACTTCAAAAATGGTTTAACACCTTGCAAAACTATATAATAAAGAACAAAGTTAATTAATTTATTTACATAGCACTTATTTACTGGACCTTAAAATTATCCTAACTGAAAGCTAAATATAAATATCACAGACAGAAAACACTTCTGGACAGTTCCAGCTCAAAATGACAAGTGAGTGATCTTACACAAATAAATCCATTACAAAATATAAACAAAGCCTAACAAGATGGAGTCTACTTGATCACAGAGCTAGTCTTAGCGCTACGAATTCCAAATATCAAGTGAGTCCTATATCGCTCTGTCATCTCAATATCGATTTGTAGTTGATGACGTCATATCATCGTTGCCAGATTTTGTGGAATATTTTCAGAGTGCATTCTTATTTCATATCTACCTTCCCAAAACACTGTTTTTGAAGAAAAGTACATAATTCCTTTACATGTTACTTTATTTTCTTTATTTTTAAGATACTTTCCTAAACTCTATTTACATAAATTTACTATTTTCCTTTTTTCATTAAAACTTTATTTACAAATAGGCTTTTCTAAATCTCAGATACCTAACTACTAATTATTTCTATCAATACCCACAAAACCACACACACATATCTTACATACACACATACGTATACATAAATACACACACATATGCACATACATTCGCACAGGTAATAGGTAATATTATATATATATATATATATATATATATATATATATATATATATTATATTATATATATATATATATTATATATAATATCTTATATATATATATTATATCCTATATATATACTTTGACCAACATAATATAAGTTTTCCTACTCTATATATATTTTTTCTTTCTTAACGCCTTATTAGACGTCTAATTAGTAATTTCCCTATTTTCCTATTTAACATAACTACTTTACAAATATATATATTTTTATAATTTCTCTTTATTATTTACAATTTCTAATCTTTATATTTACAATTATATATATATTTACAACAAATCTGAACTTTCTTAATATATTTAAAATTTTAATAATTCTTAAATAACCAACCTTAAGATTCCTTTGCCAAACTAACTTTTTACCTTTAGAAGGTGGCTCTACCATGGGCCCTACTATACCTCCCCTACGAAAGATCATCCTAAGGCTCTTCTAGGTTGGTTCCTTCAAAGTAATCCTCAGAAACTGCATCCATGACATCAATTTACTCTTTTTTGACTAATTTGGCATAACTGTCACATTGTCATTTTCTTCTTAGATGTTTTTTGTTTTCGGCCAAAGCTGATACTCGTCTATCTCCTCTGTCATGAACGAACGCATTCTTCTTGGCTGGTAAAAACCGATTATGAACTGACATGAAAACAAAAATATTAAAAATGCAAGTCAAAAATAATTTCTCCAACCCAAATTGGTAAAGTAAAAAAAAATTTTCTAGGCTCTAAAGCAAACCATTTTTTCTTTTGATCGCCAGGGCGATCTATCTAATTTGTTATTTTATTCCAAAGCAATCATTTCTGACTGCCAAGCAATGCCATGCTCCCAAATTTAGAAAAACTATCGTATTTCAAATCGCCAAAGCCAAACTGTTATCACGACTGCAAAGCAATATAATTTAGGCCTCCTACTCCTTACATGTAAAAACGTAAAATGTTTATTTTTACACAAAATGTCCTACTGTCTCCTTTCTTGACAAGAAGTATTCAAACCTTTCAAATCCAACTTATCTACGAACGAACTTTCCTTTCTTTTTCTTCCCTCTTTTTCTATGATGTTCTGCTGGGTTACCCAAGCCCTGGAGACGGTGCTTTCTTGTTTTAACCCCTTTATCACAAATCTATACCTTTTCTCAAAGTTTTCTGATTTCCCTTTACTTGTACGCTGTACTTCCTTGCTTATTCCTAATTTCTCAAGATATTGGCGGTGTATGCTTCTGCACACGCAAACTTGTTCTATCGAGCAACTTATTTTTCCTTTCAATATTGTCCTCGAGACGCTGCAGAAAAGTCGCTCTCAAGATTCCGACCTGTTTCCAGCGCCTCAAGCTCTTGCAACCTAAGGACCAACTGTAGCACATTTATCTGAAAGTCTCTACACTCTTTCATAAGATGGGCGTCTCCACAATATAAACAAAATATTTCAGTTCTCTGTTCCTTCATACCAATAACTTCCTCCTGTTTCATACCAATAACCCTTTCACGCTTGTCTTCTTTTACTTTTACTGTACAATATGCTATCTTGTGACCTTGCTCTCCACACAAGAAACAACAGTTCCATTTCCTGAAACAATGTGTTTCCATATGTCCTCCTTTTCTACAAAATGCACATTCTATTCTTCTTATATTTTGTGATTGGTCTTCTCTTTCTTTATTTCTCACTTTACACTCTCTGATTTGGTGGTTTTTCTCACCACAAGAAAAACAACAACCATTTTTCCTATAACAATTTTTCACTTCATGTCCTTTTCTATTACAAAATTCACAATTGGTTTCGTCTTGTCCATTTCTATTTTCCGTCAAAACTTTCTGGTCTTCCATCTCAATCTATTATGCTATCTTCAACAGGCTTACAAATTACAATTGAAGGCCCTAAACACCCTCCCACCGAAAGAGTCTATTAACGTGGAAAGCGGGAAAGAAACCTCATGCAAAAGTACCACCATGAACATTAAAAAACAGTCGAATTGGTCACGGGCACAAGAAAATTACTTGTGTAAGTGCGAGTATATATACACGCACTATACCAAATGATTCAAACAAACGGGTGTATAGTGGTCAGTTATTTAAACTCAAAACTATCAACTGCGTTGTGCTAACTGAAACTTAATCTTTAAAACCACATTCCCGCTTCCAATCAAGAAATAAACTAAATGTGTGTCTCTTATGTCTCTATCCTTAGTAATTAGTGTTGGTAAAGTAGATTCTGTAGCTAGTATTTTCAGATGCGTTTACCCAAGATTGAACCTCGAGAACTTCAATCAACCCTAAATTTATTTAAATAACTGTTTTTACTAAAGTATTATAATTAACTAAAATTCAAAATAAAATTCATAATCAAAATAAAATTCACAACACTTATTGCAAACGATAATGTTAGAACCTCGCTAAACTACTGATCATCAATCAAATATGAACTGCTTTGAATGGAGCTATAATCTATGATGTAATAATTAAAGTATTACTGTCTATTAATTTCTCAGTTAATTCCTATGATGGCTGTCCATAAATAAGAATTCAGGCCAATATTTGATTTATTCGAAATAATCTACTTCCGTTATTGTATTAATTCATTAAAGGCCCAACTGGTTTCATAAACATCCACCGATCAAGTTAATTTATAAAATAAATTAAAAATAAAATAATCTAAACGAAGTATTTACCACTCAGTTTAGCTCTGTAATAATGTAATAATGTTCACGATGTCATACAAAATATTCAAACTCAATCTTGAAGGTTTACCACACTAAACTACCAATAAATGTAAAAGTTCATGTGACTTTTCGAAGTCCTATCTCAATTCAAAATATCTAAATTGTACCCAATTCAGAACCATAAACCTCCAATATTAACCTTGATTGAAAATATCAAAGTTCAGGTTCAACAAACCTATTCAAATATGAATCAGGTTTAAACTATTAAGTTATTAAACCAATCTCAAATATTCAAGTGTCAAACTCGAGTTCAGTTTTCAAATCGAGTTAAGTTGAGTTATTTCAAAGTTCAACTAAATTCGAGTTATCTCAAT
>JABUQX010027267.1:5000-15000 GCA_015478945.1 Trachelipus rathkii | reverse complement strand
TTGTAAATTTGAAGATTCATTGCGTCCCTACGAAGAAATTATGAATGGAAACAACAAACAAGCAAATATGCCCAATAAAACCCATGGCCGGAATACAAGGTGTGAACTTAAGCGGGATCTTTTAAAAGGAGTTGATAAGTTCCCAGTAGGAAGTTAAAGAGGAGTGATGAAATAATTCCTTGGTATGAAAAATGAAAGCTGATTGACTTCTGCGTAAAGACCCTTACTACCAGGATCTCAGCAAACTAGTAAAAATCTCAAAGGGGCCCCGACCTTCCAACCTATAATAAAGTGAATAAATATTGGCAGACAGAGGAACGTGAATAGTTTAATGATTTTTAGTAAGTTTTTTAATTTTCTATTTTATATGAGTATATTATATATATATATACATATATTATATATATATTATTATAATATATTATTATATATATATATATATATATATATATACTATATAATATATATATATATTATATTTATCAATATATAATATATATACTAATATTATATTATATATATATATTTATATAGCATAAGACATATATCAAGGAATCATTAAAACAAAGTTTATATTATTGATGATTATCGTTAAATAAATGGTCTAAAAGGGAAGGAAAAATTATGAAAATTGGAGAAAATGCTGTGATCTGTTAGACGATTCCAAAATCAATCCAAAAAAGAGTTGATGCAAAGTAGATTCTATAAAAGAGAAAAATATGTTCTACTTAACGGGTTCGTTTAATAATAATTTGATTGCCGTTACCATATCTGTTAATTATTCAGAAATAATCATCAAAATATATCTTTTGTAACGATATACAACAACCACTCTTCTAAGTTCCAATAAAATATATTGAATGTATGTGCTGCATATAATAGCTAATCAGCTTTATGCTATGCTGAATAAGAGAAAAGTTTAATGTAGTTATACGCACCCGTTATATCATATATAAGAAAACAATTATTCTCTGATAATATATATATATATTATATATATATATATATATATATATAGTAATATATATATATAGAATATATATAATATAATATATTTATATAATATATATATAATAATTATAGTAGGCGTCGGGTCAGGGTGACCTTGGACCGACTTTTAGGTATTAAGTCTGTCTCCCCGACTTTCCCCTAATGCACCTTTTTGGAAATTTTTTTTTCTGAAGTCATTATTTATGAAGATATTAGGTCATAATCTCAAACATTCTATGATATTGTAATCCTAATACATTTCAAACTTGCAATTTTATCCCTAAATGTGGGTAAATATAGCTCATAGTCAGCCTGACCTTGGAGGGGGTGTTTAAATTCCTCTTTTACGTAGGGGGGTGAATGAATCGACCATCTTTTAAATTCGTCTTTTACGTATAAATTCCAATTTTCTATTTTAATTTTTACTTATAATATACATTGTTTATATCATATTAAAATATTCGTAATAAGTAATAAAAATGTCAATAATGAAATAAGAATAAAAATAAAGGGGGTCCGACCTCACCCTCTTCTCCGCTCAAAAAAATTGACTAATTGCCAACAGTGCATTTTCATGCTTTCATACAAGATTTTTTATATTATTTTTTAATTTTTACTTAATATACGACTATTTATTATATTAAATTAATTATAGGATAAAAATGGTCAATAATACGGTAAAATCAAAAAACAATTGGTGGTCCGATTCACCCTTTCATCAATTTTTAATACGGCGGGGGATATCCGGACCATGTTAGGCCCTGTTGATTTTGGCCACTAATATGTTTGGAACAAAAATTACTTTGGCCAGTTTAAAGCTAAAACTCTAGAACTTATTAGACACTGAAAAAATAATTAAATCCATCACAACACAATTTTCATTTATTTTACAAAGTTAAAAAAAAAAAAACTCCATTTTTTCCAAAGACAAAGTCTATTGAAGGGCATTTTAAACCCTAATTTATTATATTTTTTTAAAAAAACTATAAAAACTCTCTAGATTTAAAGATAATCTAAAATAACAAAACTTGTATACTTCTGTGTGGCTATTAAATGAGCGAAATTTTTTTTTTTGTTTTTTTTGAGCTGGACTGAATCACCTCGGCTCTAAAAGAGTGGTGGGCCCAGTCACCTCCAGCGCTTATATTGCAGTTTACCTGGACGCTATTAGTATATATATATATATATAATATTAATATATATATATATATATAATATATAATATATATTAAGTAATATATATATTATATATATATACCTGTTAATGTATATCACCAGACATAACACTATGGCCACGCAAACTTGCGATAACCAAACTCCAAAAGTCATCACAAGTCAATCTAAACTCTTGACCCATCAATACATATCAAATTGGTTAGCTAAAAAACAAACTACAGATTCGGAACGATACACAAACTATAAAAAGCCAACTGAACAACTTCAGAAATTAACACAATAGAAATAATCATACACCACCCTGAATATTCATAAACGCCATCAACCCAACAAACCATAAAAAATTTCTTCGTAATCCAAAAAGCAGCTAACCAAAACATCCCCAAATAATGAATAAAAAAATACAATCCACACCTAACACCTGAAAATTGAACATGGCTAATTAAACAACGCAACGTATTCAGCAAAAACAATAACACATCATCACAGACTCTAGCACAAAATTAACCCTTAAACACTCAATCACTAAAACTAATGAAAAACTAAAACATCCAATCAACGAATAACACCACAGAATGGTGAAAAAATAAAATACTGAAAACACTATAACCAACCAAGAAACATACACTCATGATCCATCAAAAACCAAACACACCAAATCACCAAACCATGCATAACGAGTTCTGTGCAGCCACTTGCAAAAACATGGTCGAAAAACTCAGACCCGCTCAAAACAGGAAAATGATACAGCCCTCAAGAAAATCAATTGCAACCACAACCCAACAATAGAAATAACCACAACTGCCCTAGAAAACAACTATCAAAACCCTTAAAATTTCACCAGCAACATGGCCCAGACAACATTCCAAACAAACAACTCGAGCACCTAGGGAACTCTGCTTTAACTCAATTAGCGCAAATATATAACCAATTCCATCAGCCTAAATCATTCCCCATCTGAAACAAAAACTATCATATAACCCAAGCTGAAACCTGGAAAGACCCCCTCAACTCGTCCTTTCGCCTTCATCACACTATTATCCACACCAAATTTCTAGAAAAAATCGATACTGGAGCCAATATATTACACCACATATCTCACCAGCACTAATGTCCACCCAACATGGCTTCAAGAACACAACTAAAAATCCGACCACAACACCACTGCACGCATCATGCACCATACAAATCAATGGTCTTAAACTTAAAACCCAACTTACAAAACGATATCATAGCAATAGATATTAACAAAGCCTTTGATACTGTACCCAAAAATCATAACTTAATCCACAAAATAACAAATTCAAATATCCACACAACCTAAAGAAAAGGATTCTCCACTTTTGCATAAAGATGATGCAAAAGAAAACACAACTAACAATACAAAGAAAGAAATCCACAAACATTGATAATGTTTGTAACCCCAAAGGTGCATCCTATTCCCACCAATTATCAACCTCCAACGAGGGACATACATAGCCACTACAAAAAAACATGATATCTAAAACACTGGCCATAAACCTGACGCCAACAATAATAAATCAACCACTCGACATGGCTAACAGTACAACCAAAAATGTCTGCCTCACTAAACATCACAACTTTAATTCACCACTGACCCTAATTAATTAAATGATTGCTGAAAATGCATCGATTATGTAAACAACTGCAAGCCTTCAACGAAAAACTCCCAAAATCCTTCAGTGAAACACTTGACACTCCTCTCACACCTTTGTACAAAAACAACATATACACATAATTTCAATCAGCAGCAGGATAACTGAACATATGAAGCAACCATCCGTCGGCAATATGACACAACAACAACAGGCAAGACATCCACCCACCCGATATTAAACAATACTACGCCCAACTCAAAACTATGCCCCACACACTTGGCACCCACTACTGACGAAAACAATATAAAGAAACTCCATACAACACAAACCTAAGCACTAATCATAACAAGATGAATATACTCAACAACACTACTTAAATGGGAAAAAAAAGTTTTTTTCAAATCAATTTTTTTTCATTTTTTTTGTTTTTTTTTTTGTTTTTTGTTTTTTTCATTAATGTTTTTTTTTTTAAAAATATAAAAGAGGGTATATATGAAATTTCAACTTGAAGTTTTTAATTTCAATTAGGATATTTTAAAATTAAACAAATATTCCATTTTGATTTATAAAATAGCACAACTACCTACCGTTCTCTAATTATCAATTGTTTTCATTACAATTTATAGTAGGTTGTAGCCTGCAGACTTGCTGTTTGTAGGATTCTACTTACTAATTTTACTCATATTACATTTGTACTGTTATGTAATCATATTTATAATTTACTTTTAAACATTAATGTATAATTATTATTTCTATAGGAATGAGTCTAATGACAAAAACTCAAAAGTGACTAATGGGATGCAAATGAAATAAGAAAAATATCGAAATTAAAATTATACCAATGTAAATGAAAGAGGATGAGATGAGTGAATGACTAAATTAATATTTGGCTTTGGAATATAACTTTTGATTCACTAATCACTATTCCCCACTCCCCAGACCCCAGAGTTACTGACTAACTGTGCTGTGAACTACGTCAAGCTCATTATCACTGGGCCCATCAGTGTGATCAGCCACATTTAAATTTGATATGACTGATAAGTCTGATATTTCAGAGTCGTATGAAGTATCGTGTGAGGATGATAGTGTGAAGGAGCAAGGGGCAGTAACAAGGGCTCTGAAGCCTAGCCGGCTTACGCATAAATCATTCTCGTCTCAGTTGGCAAATTTCAGGAATTTTCCTAGTTCTAGATATGAGCCAATAAATCACTAGTTTGCAACGCTACACAACAAAAGTTATATTTCATGGCGATGGCCTTTGCTACCTTTATTTCCTGTAAAAAGTTACAGCACAAACGACTTTTGCACATGGGCATTCTAATATTCCTGATTAAGTAATTATGATAAAATGTTACTGAAAGCGAACAGAAGTAAGAAAAAACATTAAATGAAGCCAGACAAAACAAAAATATTAATGAATAAAAAGTCAGAATAATAAAATAAAAAATATGGAAAACCCATAAAAATTTTGGAACCACAACTCAGGGCTTCACACTGTGTAAATTGGAACCAAAAAAATGTCCAAATTAAGAGCATATTTTGCTAAAAACTTAAAATAAAATTGTTCAAACAAAATAAATTCCACAACTTAATTGGAAAAAAACGAAAAAAACAAATTTTACTTGTTTTTTTTAAAGGCTGTGTTTTTCATGAGTCAGGAAAGTTCGGAAATAAAAAACAGTTTTTTTTCCTTCCCAACCCTAATAGGACACGGAAAAACCAAAATACTACCCATAAGCACACACACCTGGATATGATAGGCACACAACTCTTTGCCAAAACCCAAACACCACAAACACCACATGCCATGCTACCCTCTTTAATCCCAACCCAACACCCCCAAGATAAACAACCACCACCATCATCGAGCCCTATCTCTACATACGACCAGAACATTATATATGTAATATATATATATAATATAATATATATATATATATATATATATATATATATATATATATATATATATATATATATATATATAATAAAATATATATATATATATATATATATATATATATATATATATAAATATATATCATATGTATATTTTGATACTTAATTAGTGATATCTCTCTTTAAAGAGCCAAATACTGTTGATATAAGCTCTTATTAGACATTAAAAAGGAACGATTTGTCACAATCCATAAAGTAAAGACTGCAAAGAGAGTCACCTTTACTTTTGATGGTTGGGTAGCTATAATTTATGGTTATATATATATATATAATATAATATATAATATATTCTATATATCTATATATATATATATATATATATATTATATATATATATATATATATATATAATATATATATATAGTCATTAGTTGCCTAAGCCAAATTGGTGGATTTGTATAGTTAGTAATTTGACAAGCCTAGGGTGCTTTGTGGGGATTGCATGAGCATGTTTTATCTAATATATTAAATGAATTTCATATACATATTTTGATATCCAATTAGCAATATATCTCTCTTTAAAGAGCCAAATGAAAAAAAACTGTCACAACCCATAAAGTAAAGACTGCAACGAGAGTCACCATTACTTTTAAGGAGAGCTTCAAAAAAATATCTTCGTTAAGGTTCAATATTTGTAAGTTTGAAAAAAATGTTCCTCACTTACGCATATCTTAAATTTTTGGCATTTCTGGAAGTAAATGTACCTTACATAAATTTGAATTTACTTAAAAAACTAAGAAAAGGAAATTTTTGAAAATTTTTTATTTTTACATTTTATTATAATTCAATAACATTAAAAGTAGGCAGAAATTACATGGCTTTATTTTTTCTTCCCAAATTTTGTTTCTATGTATGATTCTATAATAGCTAGTATAACTTCTTATCGTAACAAAACACTACTGTATCTGTATATACCTTACCTAAATAATTGCAGTAAATTCGGTTTTATCCTGTGGAAGTTATCCGATTTCCCCATTTCATTTTTTTTGTCACCTTCAATTTTCAAGCCAAAACAATTTAAAAATATTAATAATTCAACTTTATAAATTATATACCTGAAAACATTCAGTAAGATTTATATTTCTCAACAATAACTTTAAATGCTGTTCTATCAAGTAATGCTGATTTTTCATACTTTCTGAAACCTGTAATTTTCTAAAGTTTTTGATCATTCCCAATATTTATGTATATATATATATATATATATAATATATATATAATATCATATATATATGATATTATATATATAATAGTATATATATATATATATATATATATATTATATATATATATATAAATTAACCGTATAATATATCATATATACCGTATGATATATATATATATATATATAAGTATATATATAATAATATAATATATATTGTTATTATATATATTATATATCTATATATATATATATATATATATATATATATCTATATATATTGTGCAGGACGTACGAGGAAGGGCGGAGGTGTGACGCTGATGGCGAGTACCGGGCGGAGTTGTAAAAAAGACTGTTTTTAATGTATATAATCGATTGATCAATTATAATATTTCTTCTCAAATAGCGAAAAAAGCAGTTGTCTCATTTTCAGAATAATTTGATTTTTGTATTAATAAAACTTGTTTGCGCATCATGGATATGTCAAATGTGAGATTGAATTAATGCTGAATGCTTTGAAAAGTAGCGAGATGATACATTGAAATTAAAACAGAGCTTTAGAAAATGTCTGAAGTGTGATAGAGTCAGCGGGTTATTCATTTGAGAGCAAGTTTCAACAATTGAAGAAATCTGTTAAGGAAAGTTGATATTATTATTAGTATATCATCATTTTACTTCATAAATAAAATTCAATTGTATAATAGCAATGGTAAAAACTCTTACATATTAAAAAAAAAAAAAAAAAATATTTTTAAGAAATCCTTTTCTGAGAAATGGAATATTTTTCATGTCGTTGATGGAGAACATAAAAAATAATTGTAGTTTTGTTTGAAAAATTTATTTTAGAATAAATTAAATAGCAAAATGACAAAAAATATAAATTTTACAGGTAAAATGCAATTATTTTTTATTTAGTGTTGGAATTATTAGAGCATAAAATTATTATTTTTATTACTAAATTATTATTATTATTGTTTAGATAAGTATGCTAGCCTAACACAACAAAGTAAACAAATACTCATACTATAGATAAGGCAGTGAAGAGTCCAAGAAAATCTGTATTTATCCAAACTTAAATGTTTTCTTTTTTTCTTCTAGTTAATTTGTTAACTAAATTTTCTTCTAATTGTGTAGTATTTATAAGTATTTACAAGACTTTATTTTTATGGCCCACAACACTGTCCTGAGCTAAGTCCAGATAGAAAATTACACAAAAGGATCCTGATTTACTTTACATATACTGTTTCATCTCCTTATCTATAAATCTCAAACATATAAAACAACCTAAGAAATAAAGATAAAACAATCATTCTTATATATCTCTCTCTCCTCTCCCATTTTTCCTTCCACATAATCTTTTATTCCTTTTACATCTACTCGATTCTTTGTAAATACATCCGCCAATTGATGCCTTGTATCCACCCATTCAACTTTAGAAATCTTTCTCTTCTATCATCCCTTTGATCCAAGGTATATCTATTCTAAGGCATTTACTCATTGCTTGCGTCACAGAGTATATTGCATTCTCTTTAACATTTTACCATTCGTATACACAACAACATCCAAACTATCACCCCCATTAATTTCATTCCAACATTTTTCAACATATATACCTGCTTGTGTTCCCTCAATAAAAGCAATCGCTTCAGCCTCAATTGTAGATCTTGCAACTCTTCTCATACACCTCGACTTCCAAGCAATCGGACATCTATTCCCTTTTATGTCCTTTAACGCAACAATATACCCCACTTGTGGACTAACACTCCCTTCCATACCATAAGAAGCATCCGTATACACCTCCACTTGAATCTTACCTTCTAACGTACTCATAATCTTTTATTCCATTTACATCACATTTATAAGTTTCCTCATTTCTTCCACTTTTCCCCCTTTAAAAGACTAACTTCTATCACTCACTTTATAACACAAATCAGGCCTCGTTTGTCCACTCAACCAATTCATCTGACCCACCAAAGATCTATTCATCGTTAATTCCTTTTTCTTCATTTCCCTTTCACCAAAAAAGTCTCTTTTTCCGGAAAATTTATACTCTCCATATATTTATCCTGTTCCAACCATACACCATCTTTCTGTTCATGAATATTCACACCTATATATTTAAACCCTTGTACATCTTCCGACCCTATTTCAAGCCTTTCTTTCATACCTTTAATAACAATGTCCATAAACCTCTTAGAACCCCCCCAAAAAAAAATCATCCATATGAGTACACATGATCAACTGTAAACGACTTCTATTCTTCCACATGAATAAAGAAGGTTCAAACTTATTTTCACACCACCCAATTCAACAATCACCGCAGCCACTTTATCATACCAAGCTCTTGCAGCATCTTTCAACCCATTTACAGTCTCTTTAACTCCCAGACATATCCTTCTTCTTTTTCTTCTTTCGGAGGAATCACATGCGCACGCCTTCTGATTATATCCCCTTGCAAATATGCTGATTTAATATCAATAGAGTTACACTTTCATCCCTCTCTTTTTACAACACTTATGTGCTTCAGTTATTAAATCATCTCCTTCTTCAAAACCTCTCGCAACCATTCTCGCCTTACACACCTCTTTCATCTTTTCGGTAACCACCCACCTAAGTGACATATTTCTTTGACTTCTATCATTAACCTTCTTAAAAACATCATACGCTTCCCAATTGGCTATTTCCTTAAGTTTAGCTTTCAACACTTTCATCATCCCAATTACCGACCAACCATGCCTCCTCTTGATCACCTATACATTCAATATCCTTATAATCGCGAAAATCAATCCAGCTACACTCCCCTCTACCCACATTTTGAATATTATAAAAATCACCCCACTTCTTACTTGTAGCCTTGCTAGCTCTACTAAGCACTTTCACTTCAATACTCTCATTACTTTCTCTATTAACAATCTATGTCTTTTTCCTATCTTATGTGCCTGTTAATGCAAAAAAAAAAAAAAAAAAAAAAAAAACGTTGAAAAGCTAGATAGTCTCTACGCAGAGTTTTCACTACCATATATATAAACACCCTAAGAAAATAAAGCTAAAACTATATATATATATATATATATATATATATATAATATATAAT
>JABUQX010027266.1:15000-39287 GCA_015478945.1 Trachelipus rathkii | reverse complement strand
CATTTTAAGACCTCCTGGCCAGACTAGATCAAGAATATAGACTCAAGAAACTATTGTAAAAGAAATTGAGGACAGCATGCCACAGTTAAAGAAAAAAGATATACTAGTTCATAATGGGTTGATTTTAATCTTTCTGGGCATTTAAAATGGGATTCGCTTGTCTAATACGGACCATAGCTAGTTTCAGTATTTACTAAATTGTTTATACTAGGAAACTTTTGATTTGCCAGTATGGTCCAATGAACCCCCCCCAACCCAAAAGACACGACTGCCACTATTAGAGCTTAATATTAACTAACGATGGAAATATGGTAGATGAGGTTAGAAAGTGGATGAAGTTAGAGTTGGAGAGAATTTAGGACTTAGTGACCATAATATTAATAGACGTAATATAATGAATGTGATATCTGGGCCCCAAATTAGCAATGGGTTTAATAAGGGAAAGGATCGCTATTAGCATTTCCCGACAATGAGTGTTTTTTTACCAAATTACGAGAACATGGCTTAGTTATAATTGACCTCTCGCGATTAAATAGATCGTTATCAAAGCACTCCAAAACTGTTTTATCATTGTGGGAACATTTTAGGCAAATTTTAATGGAATAGCAGGATTCAGTCAGTGATTGTTTTAAAGATAAACCCGATTAGGGTGGGCGAAGACGAAAACCTCGTTTGGTTGTGTGTTGGAAAGAGAGATTAAGAGAGAAAAATTAAATGAAAAGAGCCGCTTATATGTTTTTAAAGTAATTCAAGAATCTTATTTAATTTACGAAAGGATGATTTAAAAATATAGGGAAAAAATAGAAACAACTAACCAGTTATAAGAAGGCAAAAGAGAGGCAGAATAATTTAGCCACAGGAATGAGTATAAGAACCGGAAGAAAGGTTTATTTTAAGCTTATAAATTTTAAAAGTAAGAATAGGAAATTGTCTCCAATTAAAATTGATGAAATTTATGTGAGTGAGTTCAAGATAGGAGTTGTGTCACATTTTCCAATGGTTATTTGTTCATGGTTTTACTGTAGAAGATTAGATAATAGTTTTGGAAGACTAATAGTTCTTGTATGCATGTAAAAATAGACTTACAGAATTTGAATTTACGTAAAAGATATTAAAGTTTATTAGATCTATTGATCCAGGTTAAGCTGCAGGGCCTGATGGGATATATTATGGTTTATTAGAATTCTGAAAGAGGTAGTTTAAGCATTGCCAAGGCACTGAATTTGATTTTTAACGCGATCTATAACATTCGGAGGGGGTACCATATGACTTTTGAAAACAGCATTATGTTCATCATATGTGCCTACTTATATAAGAAAGTAGTAAGGAAGATTGGGCGGAAATTATTATGCCAGTTAGCTTAAATGAAGCAGAATTTCATCTTGGAAAAAAAGTTACTGAAATCATTAGAGAAATATTTAGAAGATAACAAGGTACTGTGTACGACTCCCAGCACGGTTTCAGAAAGGAGGGTACAGTAAGGGTAGGTCATGTCAAGACAAACCTTTTAATAGAATTTATGGAATACATTTACTGACTTGCAATTGACCGAGGAGATCCAGTTGATATTGTATTATTAGACTTTAGCAAAGCTTTTATTAAGGTTCCCCACATAAGGCTGATGAAAAAAAGTATGCAATGTGGTATAGGTCTTGGATGGTACTGGTTGGATTAGAAGAGTTTGGTTATGACGAAATAGAAAACATCGTGTTACACCTAAATGGGGAATAAATCGCATCATGGAAAATAGTGAAGAGTGTGTCCAACAGGGTTCAGTGCTGGGGCCACTAATGTTCTTCATATATATAAATTGATTTAGACAGGGACTTAAATGCAAGGTTTCTAAGTTTTGCAGATGATACTAAAAGTGAGCCACCTCAGTTAGGAATAGTGAAGGCTGTATAAAAATTTCAAAATGATCTTGATAAAACTTCTTGGGTGGGGAGAAAATAAGTGGGCAAATTGAATTTTAATTAGTAAAAAGGTAGGTCTTCACCTAGGTTACTCAAAATAAAAGTTTTAACTACGATATGAATGGGGATTGGCTTGATCCTGGACCATATTTATATTTAGTGTTGATTTATAAGCAGTAATTTGAAAGTAGCTAATCAGTGTTTGGAAGCTGAAATAAAGTAATAAGGCAATGCGTGCTTTTAATAAATACGCAATGTGTTTATAAGAGAAGGGAAGTATAAGTAAAACTGTTATAATAGCTATGTAGGCCAGTAATAAGAGTATTGTGAACAAGAGTTCGGGCCCCTTATTTAAAGAAAAGACTTAGATATGCTTAAGAGAGTGCAGAACGTAGAGCACAAGGCGATGATTTCTGGGTTGAGGGTAAGAGCTATGCAGAGAGGCTGAAAGAGAGTTAGGAATAGTTTTCTGTAGAAGGACGATTTCTCAGAGGGTACATAGTACAAGTTCTACAAAATATTTACAATCTATTGATAATACAGAGCAATAAATTTTTCATAGTAGAACATGGACAGGTGACAGGGGGCATAATAAAGAAAATTAAGAAGAAAGCATGCCATCTGATATAGAAAGGCATGCATTCAGTATAGGGTGTGTTTAAATTTTGGAATAAGTTTGCCAGAGGAGGTTGTTGAGTGTGACTCGCGTGCAATGTTTAAGAAAGGTTAGCATCGTTTATGGATGGGTTGCGAATCATATAATATATTGACGAAGCCAAATTGCGGGGGTTTTAGTTGTGCAATATAGTTATAGTTAGATGCAGGCGCAGCTTTACAGTTTGCTGTTGACCACAAGGGTATCATATTATATATATCATTTAAGTTTTAATTTTTAAAATGGGTGGATTTGTAGTTACAACAAATGACAAGCCCAGGCGTGCTTTGTGGATTTGCATGAAGCATGTTTGGTTAGTGGGTCTTGAGTGGGACAGTCTCATAGGCCCATGTGGCTTTTTCTGTTTCTATATTCTTTATGTCTTTATGTCTTTAGACAACTTTCAAATTCTTTGGACATCATCAGACTGCATAAGGTCAACACTTTTTTGTTTTGAAATTTATTTAGCCACTGGTTCAACTAAAACAAAATATTTGGGCTATTACAGAAAGAAAAGGTAATAATGAAATTATGTCTTGTTGCCGACAGTATAATAGAGAGGCCGTTTTTCTTGTTTGATGCTTGCCTTCCTTTGACATTCTAACCCTTCAAAGATTTTTCATCATATTTGTATGGAAAGAATAGCAATACTATGATATTTTGATCCTACCGAGTTCACAAGTTTAAGGCAAGTTGGGAATGTATTTCTTCTTAGGGTAGATCTCTGAAAAAGTTTGCTTTTTATTGTGGCAAAAGTATTTAGAATTAAGATGAATTTGGTCATTAATTGACAAGAAAATCATTCACCTTTATAAGTAATAAATCCTTTTTTATATTTTTCCCGAGTTTTCTTTTGAGCTCCACTTTCTTCTCATGCATGCTGCGCAAGCCGTCGTACCCCTTGGTCATCCATAACACGGATCCAAACCTTTTTCTAAAAAAACAAATCATCGTTTTGGCAATGGTTTTTACCATCAACTTCAAAACTTCAAACCCCAGAAATCTTCTCGAACAGTTATTTTTTCAAGATCGAGAAATCTTAATCTTAGTAGATTAATTGTTCATGTTTTTAACAAATCCGCAGTCTTCATCGGCCCAATATGGCAGTTAGACACCAAATTTTTTTTATGATAATTCCACAAAATTAATAGGTTCATTTTGAATCATTGGAGACGTCCAGAAGGCATTCTTCTGTCCTTGAATTGACTCTTTCAATATCCACTTACCACTTTCTATTCGAATTTTAATCAGGTCTAAAAAAAATTCCCTCATGCAGGCCTATACCTTTTGAAGGTAACTCATGGGTGAACATTTATATTTATATAGTACTTCAATAACTCATGCTGTAATAATTCTTTTAATTTCGCAATAGTTATTGAGTTGCTGTTATCAGTATATGCAACTATCAACGGTCGTAAGACTTCCGTGATTGTATTATTAGATATTCTTATCGGAGAATACTGTCAGATTGAGCTGACGTATAAAAGCTAATGTTTTGAATGAAGAGAGAAAAATCCACATTAAATCTTTAGAAAATGTATAGTTTAGTATATATAGTAATTAGTAATATTACCACCTTCATTATATCTATCAGATGATGTTATCTCTTCAGATTTTCTAATAATAAACCCTTAAAAAAAGCTGTCTTGGAAATATGGTTTCATTTTTTGTGGTGAGCTGTAGATTAATTTTGCTTTTAAGCACTGAATAAATACTGCAGACATTTTCTTTCCGAGGTAAGAAATTATACTACAACAAAAATTATTCAATTCAGTGGTTATTATGTATAGAGAGTTGAAATTTTTTTTAAAATTAAAAATGTGTTCTTTACTAAATATGGACCATTGAAAAATATATGTTCAGTCTAAAACAAATCTCAGTTAGATAGAATTAATATGTATGTGTTTAAATTTTTATGATTTTTCTCTCTCTCTCATTACAAATGAGTATTTAACTCACTATTAATTAAATTGTGATATAAATTTTACTATTAAAAAATTACGTATAGATTTCATTGTTTGCTATCTTTTTATTATTATCATAATAATAACCAATTACTTTTATCAAGAAAATGTTCAAGAACTAAATACTCTTTATATTATATGCCATAAATATACGTCTGACTGATGGGCTAGCATAATTTGAAATTGCAGAAGTCTACACAAATCGAAACCTTGAGCTATAGTCTACACCAATTCTTTGTAATGTGATTGAAGACCCTTCACCTGACACACCAGTCGCTTGCTCTATTCTCTCTATATTTTAACATTATATTCGTCCTTCTTAATATTGTCACCCGAGTTAAAATTAAACGATTTGTGAGTCTTCATGATACACCTATCTGAATCTAATAATTGCTTCTTTATTTACTAAGATGTCTACTCATTACTCCCAGATTGTCTTATTTATCTAAGTTTCGTACATACATGTAATTACATGCTGACACTCCAATGCAACAACAATATCAAAAAACATCGCGTTCTTCTTCTAGCAAATCCATACAACTTATGTTCCGTTTCTCGCACCTGCATTGCGTCCGAAATCTGAGAGTGCACATAAAAATTTAGGTCAACGTAATGTCCCTCATTTGCTGTGTACGCTCGAAATAATTTTGTTATAATCATGTATTTAATAGTAGTATCGCGTTTCCAAGATACCGTAGCCGATAATGGGATGGTCACGTCATTCCATCACCCTAGTTCGACTCTTTATTATATAATATATGACTATGACTATCAGTCAAGAGACTACAGTTAATCATGCGTCTATACGTGTATCTTATCATTTATTCTATCTATCTTTTAGATTGTTTATATCTACGTAAACCACTATGTTAGTTATTCTTTTGCTAGATACGGCAGTTGTGCACAGGCTATATTTAAACATAGTGTGTAACTAAATATCTGATCTTAGAGTACAGGATTATGATATTATAGTAGAGATATATAATGGTCTAACATAAGAGGAGAGTGTTGTAAATGGTAATTTATGATCATTTATATGATATAAGGCAAATTATTATATGATCATGTTAGTTAGATAATGAAATCAATTATACTAAGATATATGATGTATATGATAATGAGAGAGTAACAGAATTAGTATATATTATGGAGAAAATGAATAATGAGAGTAATAATATTTACTACCATTCCTGATGAATTAAGAAACACATCTAAAGTTCTACAGATTTGAGTATATATTAAGTTCATATCCCCAATCATCTTTCAGTAATCCAACGTACAAGTACTATAGTGAATATCTTGCTATATACTATGTAATATGAGTTAATCTATGTGTTAGGAGTATGAGATGGTTTAAAGAGTGTGCTGAAATCTCTTCATAGTAGTAATAATCAAAACTGAAATGTTTTAATAGACTCAAGGTGAATTAGAGTAACTTCTCTCTAAGAACTGGCCTCGTAATTGGATTGTAGAGACTCGTTACTCTAATAATAGTAATAGGATAGAGTTAATGTCCACCCCGAAAATAAGGTAATCCATTAAAAAGTGATGTACTATTATAGGGTATCTGAGGAGAGGTATAGTAGGAAAATACGATAGATAGATATGAACGAGAATGAGATTGTATCTACTGCGGATAGCAATAAAATGCATGATAAGTACACAATATTAAGAGACCACCCACCTAAGTATATATATTATTAGGCATATAAAATAATTTGATATAATATATAATATAGTAAGGTAGAAACTCGTAATTATACCGATAATGATGTACGACATTGAATGGTTACGCTCATATTACTGATAGGGATCGTCTTAACCAGTTGAACACTTGACCTATGCCTAACCATTAGTCCTTCTGGATGTAAATACCCTATCCCATTTCTTATTATTAATTTTGATTAGCTAATTATTTAGACGTATTTTTATTTGTATTGTATAATAAATAATAAGTATAAGTTGGATAATGCACTATGTACAATAGAAGACTAGATTAAAGAGTTTAAAAATCGCTTAAATATTGCAGTTTCTTTTAATGGCTTCTGCATGATGCATGAATTCTATTTGACGATTCAAGTTCTACGTATAAACTCTAGCGTAAAAGTTTCTAATATTCATATTTTAGAGGTTAATCCATATGACTGTCTCATAATATTGGCTTCGCGCCAAAATAACGATTCCTTCCAAGCCTAGACCTCTCTAATAGAGCTCCTTTCATTTAGTTTATTGTCATTTTTGACTAGCTCTTTTATAAAAGAAAGTGAAATGCAGACACCACAATTATGCTGTCTTTGTCTTAATATGAGAAGTAGCGTCAGAGACTAGTGGCACTCCAGTTGGTGCAAATTTCAGTATAGCATTGGACCAGTATTGGCCGCTAAACTTTCCGCTAAAAGCTAAATAAAAACGTAAAGCCCGGTCTTTATATTGGTTACGTTGAAGCACATCAGACGCTGATCATTGGATTTCCTCCTCATATATATATAGTAATTGCTACGTACAATATTAGACGAGTGTAGAGGAAAGTCCCAATTGCTAGGTTAGCGAATTTTTGTATCTTTTATAAGAGGGACGAATACTTGCTTGTCTGTAGGAGTAACGTAGTGTCAGTCTGAAAGTATGAAGCCTACGATCGTAAAAGCGCCCAGTTGCTTATTCTTTATATTTGAAATGGTGCGAGCTTGATAAACGCGCAGAGCAGTCCATTGTTAACATGAGTAGAGTGAGATCCAGATCTTATAACTTTGCGTTTAACAAGATAAATCACGGAACTCTATCTAGGTATAAGTTCAACATTAAGTGCTATGTAATTAGTACTTTCGTGACTAATGTAAAATTGGCAAGCGTCTGCAATTACATTTTATTACTAAATTATTATTAAAACAACTATATGGTCCTACATCTATCTCACTCTGTTATGTCATGTCTAATTATCGGCATATTATATATTATATATACTATTTAAAAGTATATCTCATGTAGAGAGATAATTATAGTTTATGATATAGATTATATTTTAGGAGTTTTGATATAGGTATGTTTAGAAGATTACAATAGTTATTTTATAGAGAAAGAGTATTAATATTAATGTATATTAAGTAATGGATATATTATATAGGTAATAGTTAATAAGTGAGTATAATTAGAATAGATGATAGAGATAGAAATGGTATATTTTGAGCAAGCAGTTAATGGACTAATATATAAAGAATACTTCGTTATGAAATCTGCCTCACACAATTGCAAGCTTATACTGATATGATAATTGAGTGAGATTAATTAGTAAGTATGACGTATACTAAGCTAGTTATGTTTGAGTAATAATGTTATCCGAAGTGAGACTACCCATGAGCCCTTAGTACCAGTACCTAAGAAATATGGTAGTTAAAGAAGATCAAGAGGAACCCTGTAGGAAAAACCCCTATAGTATAAATATTATAATTAAATTATGTAATTATTTTATTCAAATTATATGTTATTATTGTATCAATATGTTAATTAGTTATAATGTGAGTGTAGTAGTGCGTACTCATAGTAAAATATGACTCATGGGTGATAATATAGAAATACCAAAAGGTGCATCTATAGTAGGTACATTGATAATAAATTGAGACCAATAGAAATAAGAGAGGTGGCTGTAATGGTATATTTAATGGAAACTTTCCAACTCAAAGTATATTAATCTACTGATTGGGCGTAGCGTGTTATTATTATTTTATGTCATATAGGTTATTGCTATGTGAAATGATACCTTAATATAAACCTACGTTATTATATATTGATATATATGAAAGAAAGGCTTTCCTAGTAGATTAAATTACCAGAAATTACAGACTATCTATTATTAAATTAGTCCCACATACGATAATATAGCAGGTATATATCATAATATAGGTAAGAAATAAAAATAAGATACTAGATACTAGATGACTATATTATATTATATAATGAAAAATGTAAACTATGCTAGTCATCTCTGAAAATATCTATATATAAATTTTTATTAAAGTGGCACTGCTAACTCGAAGGATTGTGAATAGTATCTTCCCGTGTGTGTCTTAATATAATTTGTGATTATCATGCTATGCTGTGTAATATCTATAGAATTAATGTAAGGTATCAGATGAAGCGCCCATTTGTGTCTTGTCTTAAGTATATGGATTATGATTACGCACAATGATGTGTACGTTGGAGCTTTGTGACTATTGTTTCAACAACCTTATCCCTAGGACTTTTCTAATGATTAGTTAGTTACATGAACTCTTTAGAAGCCCTGAAAATTTGATATGATTGGATGAGTTGGAAAAGGATATCATAGATGTGCTATATAAATGGAAGGAATCTAGTTAATCTATATCTGTTTGATATATATAAGTGCGGACATCGATATAATATGAGACCACCGATGCGTTCCCTCGTCTTCTACTCCGTTAGTGACACCTGCAAGTAAGTTTAGGCGTTGACTCCGTCTTTATATTGGGTATGGACATCAAAGCAGCTGCGTGTGTCGAATGATATCGATATTTTCATAGAATCTCTATCGATGGTAGATCAGCGTTCACTCCTCGATATTTATTGCATATTATAAGTGTCGCGTTACGCCAGTGTAGTCAAGTTAATTGCTTTTAATAATGTTCGAACAATTACCCAAGTCTGATTGTCTCTCTGTCTGACCAATAAATAATTAGTCTATCGCTGGAGATCCAACAATACTATAACAGAGTGCATATTTACAAAGTGCCATTGATTGTTGCCTTCCCTTCTTATTAGCATTGATTCCATACGTGATAATCTTTGTCTTTCTGCCTAATGCGAGTTTGCTCAGATGTATCAATTAGATGATACAAAATGGACAAAGTATATCAAATCCTAAGAGGAAATTATTCAGCATTCGTGTTAGTGTAAAAATATAAAAATTATAAAAATGGCGAATATATGAAAATTAGTATAAAGGCCTATATAGGCGTATCCGTATGATTATCTGACCTTAGTCGGGCACCACACCATATGTTACCTATAGCACGTTGAAGTAAAAATATTAAAAGTTTGTTTAAGGATTATACCCACGAAAAGTATAATGTTAAAAGATATGGAATAATCAGTTTATGTGTTAAGTAACTCCTAGGTATGTGTTTAGGTGAGAAAAAATTCACGCGTTTTTAATATAGTATAAAATATATAAATATAAAAAATAAATTAAGTAACTAATAAGATAGTAAATCTATTTACCATAAAATTTTATATATAAATTTTTAAAAATGTGTGAACTATCTGCATAACGTCGAAATGTATGGGTATATATCGTACACTTGTTATACTATATGATTACTTTATATGTGAATTTCGAAGCATATGAAATAGTATATATTCTACTGTTATTACACTTGAATTTTGAGTATACAGTAACCGCGCAATGGGATAACTATTGGGTGTCGAACAATATGTGGAGAGCTTATATAATGACAGACTCATATCTGGGCGTAATATATGTATCCACACACTCCCAAGGCATAGATTCGGACAATATAATAATTACATTATAAATTGATTTTGTTTTATTGATATTGCGCACCAAAACTGAGAAGTGCTCTGTATCAGACGTCTTTATATGTAGCGTTATTCTCCCTATATTGATGGGTCCCACGTTACGCCGAGTCCAGCTAGTTGCTTTACATTAATATATATATTTATATGTGTCTCTTCTTAACTCCTCTAATTTTACCTGCGCATGTGAGTATCTCCAATCGAAGGTGTGTGGTAAGTATGCTTCATACCCTCGTATACTCGAAGTGACCCCGTCCCATCGATGCCCTGCTTTATCCTATTAACTATCCCTCCCACGCACGCTAGTGATACTCCTTCACCTAGTGCTAAGTCCCACGTCTCTCTTATCCCCATTTTCTCTCTCTCCTCAAATGATGGGAATAGTGTACGTTTAAATCTATATTAAATAGAGATAAATAATAATAAAATAGTAATAAAAAATTATAGACACACATTAACCATGATTTGAACATACTCCATTAACGTTGACTCTATTCTATTATAAGACTGAGCCTCGATATATATATCTTTTTAAAATATTATATATATCTAATCAGAAGAAGTTCTCCTTTTTATCATAAATTACTATTGATAAATATTCATAATAAATACTAGAATATATCTCCAATAGTCACGTATAAGCCTATTCTACAATATGCGGAAAAAGAATATATTGAATAAAAAATATATTTGTTACACTATTAAATATATACTTTTATACCTATTTGCACCTCAAGAATATCTCTGATAATAATATCTATTATAATACTATAGAAATATAGGAAATATACTTCTGAAAATAATGAGGAAAGTAAAAAACAAAATATGAGGAGTTAATTATTATGAAAGGATATAATATTAAATGAGGAAAATCGCTATATTTAGTATGAGATTATTATACATATTAAATAATATAACACTAATTAGGCTACTATATCTTAGACTAAATCCTTAGTAGTATTACATATACATACTATATATATAACAATACTACATATATATAAATATTTTAATTTAGTACAATATATATTATTATTTTAATAAAATCTTATCTATATATAGATTAATTTGATGTAATGGTTTATTTTTACATAATAATCAATTAAATATTAAAGTAACAATCTAATAAATATTTAAATTATTAATAATACTCTAATCACATATATATTATATATTAATACTTTGTGATATATATTTATTATATAATATATATATATATACAATATAATAATTAAGATATTATAGTTATTTATTATTGACATCATTTATATGATATTACTATATATATATACTATATCTTAAATATATATAATATAATATCCAAAAATTCTATTACTATATATATAAAATAGGATTTAATTATATAAATATATATTTATTATTATTAATGTATATAATAATACATATAAGATAATGCTAGTAAATTTGTCATATTATGCAGATTAATTTTCCCATTTAATTGAGTATTATACTTAGTATATATATATATACAGTTGTAGATATTATAAATAATAGATATTATATATACTCGTGCTTCAAAAGGCATAGGTCATTCCTCAGACGGTTTCTTGCTGTTATATTAAGTTTCCGAGTCATTCTAGTAAACATTCACTCTCTCTCGAATTGGTACTATTATTCCATCTTTCTACTCAACGATTTTTCTTTTGCGCTTTTAATCAACAATGAAATAGAGAAAAATTATTATTATTTTATTTATTTATAAGAACTTATTCATACTAAATTTTAAACTATTGTTGTTCTGAATGCATTAAAAATTATGTAAAAATCAAAACAAAGCTTTTCGAATAATTTTTTTCTCCTTTTGGTACAATAATAAAAAGATGATCATTTAAAATATTTTTCTTTGAGTCTATTACCTTACTAAGATTAACTGGTTGCTTGCTGATTCTGCTCCTCTCTGCATTCAGCGAGATATTATATAAAGATACTAGTACATATAAATATTAATATTCGAATATAGTATATTTACTTTATATATACGCGTTATATTATATTTATTATATATTTATATAAATTATATATGTATATATACATATTATTTATTATAGTTTATAATTATATATCTATATATCCCTGAAAATGTTCATGAAAGAACTCATGTGTATAAAAATATATTTCGAGTTTTTAAAACCCTCTAAAAAAGTGAAGAAAAATATACGATTAAAAAAGTTAAACACATGAGTATCTAAAGTAACTTATTTCAAATTGATTTACCTTGACAGTAAAAAATAAAAATTAATATATAAAAAAAGATATGAACTATAGTACTAATAGAGGTACCTACTCGTCATTAAAGTTTAAACATATAATCTGGCATTGGAAAATCTAAATTCCTTTCTTTTTTTTCGTGTTTTTTTCTGTCTCACTGTGTGCTAAACTTTTTAACTCCTCTTTCGATGACGGTACAGACATATCTGCAGCGATAGCCATCTCGGTATTCTTTGGTATAGGTGAATGAGGAGACGGATATATTCGGAACTTCGTGATGCGTGGCACTGTGAAATACAGCTTCGTTGATTTACCTGCACCTTGTCTATGGGCTCTCAAGAACTGTTATCCTGTGAGAGCGCACGATAGATTGGAATATTTCTTCTTTCTGAGATTCTCCTCTCAGCATCGTGATCTACTCACTTTTAGGTACTTGGGTTGCGACAATCTTCATTCCTCTTGCCTCTTAGAGTGATATTACTTTAGTACGTTTTCTAGTTCATGGCTGGAAGCTCGTCTTCCTTTCAGGCTACTTGTTGTCTTGTATGTCGCATTCTAGCCTAAGAAAGTCTAATGTTTTTTTATTGTTAGATATATAGGCGGCTGATAAGTAATAAGCCTTGGTAAGTATACTCTCTTACTACATGAGAATTTATCGTGCTTTAAAGTCGTGTGGTTGGTTATAATTAGTTCACCACACTCTACCGATATGATTCTACCTCGCTTTTGATGAATTATGTCCTTAGAATGAGGCATTAATGTGATACATTTGGATCAATGTTCTACGGAATGCGGCAATCTCTTCAGCAAGTGCAGTAATACAGGTTTTTCTTACTGATAAGCGACTATTCAGATTGTGTAATTTTAAGGGTGATGCTCCTTGATTACACCTGTAAGACAATGAGGTCAGACTCCTATAAGGTAGCTCTCCATGTATGATTCTCTCATGTCGGACGGTATTCTAGACTTATTACTCGCTCTATAAAACAATAGTATGCAATGAAAGCATGTCTCCAGATGTTAGTTTTCCTTATGTTGCCGCAAAGGCTGTCTCTTGATTTGCCCGAAATCACATTCGTCCACAGGAATAGGGTTGAGGCTCTTTATAGGACAGTTCAATCGGCTCGAAATGTGGACAAATCTGTATGTAGAAAAGTTACAAATATTTAATCATACATTTTAATTTGTGAATGTCTCATTTCATGGCGTTTTAAAGTTGATTTATAAACAGTGAAAAAATCACAATGTGAACATTCGAGAAGCTTCTGTGAATGGCATTGTATCATATGGGTGTGAAGTTCACTTCGGCTGGTTGTGTTAATGGAGCATAATTTACAAGGTAAAATGTCCACCGATGAGGGTTCCATCATGTAGGCAGAGAGGTCAGGGGCTTCAACTTTAAGTGGATCTAATCCATCATCTATGTCATCCTCGCTTTCAGTCTGTGATCGCCGTCTATTACTTCTATCGTTTTTTTTCCTTATCGGCTTGGATGGTGAAGAGCCACTATGTTTATATTTTATGTGATCTCGAAATAATTCACTAGAAGGCGTGATAAAATCACAGAAGAAACACGCATAACCATCACCATTATGAGATTCATCAACAAATGTATCTGTATCGGGCCCGCCTATGTGTTCAAGCATGTGTGCCTTTAACTCCGACTCTCTTAAAGTAGAAAACATACACAAAGAACATTCGAAATTTAAGTTACGATTTCGATTGTCTTCATCTTCCTCAGTTTTAATTATATTTCTTAAAAATGACCTTGTCTTTCCTGTAGGGCCACCTCCATCAGCTTTGCTTCTCTTCTTCCTCCCTGATTTTCTTTGTTTTGGCTCTTTCCTTACAGGTTCACCACTACTCACACCCTGCAAATTTTTCACTCAAAGAATTACATAGAAAAAGTTTAATATGCAGAGATCAGAACTATTACATATAAATACGATACAAATATCTTACAATGTAATGAGGTATAATTTAAATTTTAAAAGTTTTAATTCATTTTTTATCACCGAAATAAAAAAATATGAAATTATTAAGTTTCTTTTATTTCACCTAAATATTATTTTAGTCTATTATTAAACCTGATTAAATAATCTTTTGTCTTTTCAGTTGATGGAGCTTTTGTGATACATGGATGCAAGGATTGTAAAGGTGAAAGCTCATGCAATACCTATTGCATGAGATTGTAGTGTAGTCGTTAGGATTTAATTAAGCAGTGATCGTTTTTGTCACTTGTGCTTACGCTCGATAAGAAATGCTAATCCAGTTTTAGCACGAATTTGTACATACACGAACGTTTGTTTACAAATTTTGATCAGCTGTTGCTGATGGCACGTGGTTTTGGAATAAACAGAAATAAAAAAATTACAAATGGTTTATATTACAAATAGTTGATCAACTATTGTGATAGAGTTTATCGATTTGGAAGAGATTAGATTTAAAGCTAATTTTATGAATGAAACTTTCATCAAATCAAATGCTCTACGTCGCCATCTTGTTTGTTTACATTTTTTCAAAAGCATTTTCCTAAATTCGGCAAGCACGGGAAATAGCAACCTTACAGAATATAGGAAATTCACTTACGTCATTGGTGAGCATTTTCCTAACAATTTGACAAAACGAACGCAAAAAGGTAAACATTTCTTACGTTTCATAAGCACAATAGCAAAAACGAAAACGGGCTTAATCTTCGAAAATTATTACTATTTATATAAATATTTATTACAATAATAATCTATTTTTTCATTGTACAATAAAAATTTGTTTTTTTTTAAATGGACTGGAACTTTAGTTAATTTTGCTGGTATGTAAACGAAATATTTTAAGAAAAGGGAAATCTATTTATTATTCATAAATACAAAGTAAATATTTAAAAAGTCTATTAAATCATAATAATATAAATAATGCAAATAATATATATATATATATATATTATATATATATTATATTATATATATTATATATATATATAGTATATATATATATATATAGTATATATATATATATTATATATATATATATATATTTCTTTCTTTCTTCCCTCCTCTTGCCAATATGGGTAAGGTTCCTGTAACAAGCATCGGAAAGGAAAAGCAGTAGGAGAACATGAAACACGTCGAAAAGAAAGCCCAGCCTTACGACCACCTACCCCACCCCCTCTGTACCATTAAATTAGTGAGAGCTCGTCACAGACAGAAAATCCACCTAGAGATCATGGGACGAAGACGGACCCTCACTATCGTAAATCGTCAATGTAAGGGTTCATCTTTTGGTCCCTTCGCCAAGGTGGGCCACAACCATGCCCCATACAAAACCCGCAATTCTCTCCTATCATGCACCTTATTCTCGCCTCTGCTAAACTCACATTTCTCTCCTTCAGGAATTCGTTCACGACTCATCCACTTTCTCTTCGGTCTCAGCTGGTCGATTCCCATCCACTATACATCCGCTTAAACAAGCGACTTTCATTCATCCTTTCCACATGACCAAACCATCTCAACATACTTTCATTATTCTCTCATTTACCCCTTTGTTCACACCACACCACTCTCTAATACGTTCATTCCTCACTTTATTAATTCTTTTCACACCTAGCATGCCCTAGTATTGTCCATCTGAATAACAATTGAACTTAGATCTATACTTCTTATTCCAGACCATGTCTCACTAATACAATAACACAGGTAACAACATACCCTCATGTATAAAAACCCTAGTGCACTTGAGACTTAGTCCTTACATATTCACCATAACGATTAATGCACCCCACCTTCCTGCATTCACAATTTCCTAATACACTTTGCATCGTCTCGTTCCCTTCTCAACCAACATATTATACCTCACTAAATTTTAACTCAGTACACTTGTTCAGGTACTGTCTCAACATCTAACATAACTGTCACACACTGAGATAAGCTATCCTCCTACTCACAACCATATCACTTACTCTTACCCGTTTACTTTCAAAGCCCCTTTTATACACCCCTGTCACAATCTCATCTAACCAATCACCTCTCTATACTCCGCAGATTCGCCACACAGGTACCAATCATCCGCAATATAAACGGTAGGGTACCCTACCACTCACTTCTCCATTACTCACCATTCTAACACTATACATTTCCTGCCACTCCCCACTATACGAAATCTTTCATAACCCCATTCCATATACAAAATGACATATCAAGTAGAGACTAATAAACTCACTCACCCCTTGATCTCACTCCGCTCATATTAATAATCACTAAAATAACTTAATTCATACCATATGACCTCACCATTTATTCTAGACACACGTGATTCCTTAATTGTACATAGCCATTATCTTTTATTCCAATTCACGTAAGTCACTTACCACAACACATATATCACTAACACCTAGTACCATAAAGCTTCTCATTAATATTTTGTATGCAAGTGCACCATAAATAACTACCAATACTAATATATATCTTCGTATCTTCCTCACAATATATATATACGAATCATTGTTTCAATCTCGATAATCGAATTATTATCACAGCATCCTCTCTGCACCTCATGCCTATCAACGCAAACCCTAATTCCCTTCACTCAACACTCAATCTGTGTGTCAACTCGGCTCGCTCTAACTCTTCGTCTAAAACAAATCATCCACCAAATAAAAGGTAATTCACCTACAGAAAGTCAATAAAGTTCAATCCCCTATACATTCTACCAGTGTCCCGTTTTCCTACTGCTACTGTTATAGTAAGGCTTTTGTTGGACTCTATATACCCGCTCTCCATTCAATTCCTATGGTGTTATCACTTGATAAATACTGTTTATATTACAACTTTCCATAGATCCTATCCACATTTACCATCTCGCCTGTTTTCCATTTTCCGTTCTTTGATATATTATTTATATATATGTATTTATTAATTTATTATAATTAAATATGGTAAAGTAGCTCGAAGCCATACTTATATCATACGACATAGGATTGAGATATATATGACAGTGAATATAGTCTGTGATATAGGAGTAATACGAATAATATATATATATATAAGTACCTACTAATCTCTCTCTATATAAAAGGGCGCTCTCTCTCGCGGTATCTCTAGAATCTCCTCCTATCTGCTGAGCGCCGTTCAATTGTTTGACATTTGAGATACTCTTATTTTGACTTTACTAACTTGAATCAGTCTTGGCGTAATTCCTTTATTTCTTGATGTCTATAAAGGTTTAAATTCTAAACTTTTTGACATATATTTATTTTATCTATATATATAATGAGAATAAAATAAAAAAAATAATCTATAAACATAACATCAAGGATAATCTGAGACGATGCATTGAAGCATCCCGCCCTATATCTTTGTATTTTTACAATTCTTCGATATTTATATAATCTAAATTTCTACAAATAATGTGATGTGGAAAAAAGTTCAACACTGCCTCTCTTATGATTGAGCATATATGGTATAGTTCATTATACAAGCAACTCCCAAGAGTTAGAAGATAAGTTTCACAAGAAAAGAAACTTATAAGAGGTGGAGTTTTCAGATAGGTACTGAAGTAATATATTAATTCGATGGTATAATAGATATGAGTCTCATAACCCTTGAACTAGAAACATTGCAAATTGCACTTTATGTATAGATTTTAAAAGGTTCAGTCAATTAAATAAGTTTATTCATAAGAAAAAAAAATACAATGAACTTTCAAGTATTAGGAGGTGGTCGAAATCTGAAACTCTTGAGTTACATAGCTGACATATCAAAGCAAAAAATAAAATTATATATATACCTAGGGTACAAGTATTGGGAGAGGCTGCCCATCTTCTTACAGTAGTAAGGGGCCATGTCTTGAGAATTTCTTTGGTTTTCTCGTCTAGACGCAGTACAGAATCTTTAGTAATGCCTAAAAGGCGTGGTACTAGCTTGTTTCTCCTCGGCATTTTCTCCTTCACTAAAAAGAACGTCACTCCATACGTCTTCAGGGACCTAGCTTCTTCAACGTATCGAAATTTCGCGTCGAGTTCACTCTTGCCGGAGTGCATTTTGTGATGGGCGAAAATTTTCTTTTCAATGTTTTTAACTTTAATATCTAACTTCTACTGAATCTACACTTATGATATTCATTTGCACAAGTGGAAAATTAAGAAAAAAATGAAAAAACACACATTTTAGTAAATTTATCATTATCATTTATTTTTCATTTTTTTTTCAATTGAATAGGTAATTTAAAGAACAGGGCGTTGTATAGAACTAACCTCCTCTACGAAGCTCTTCTGATTAGGCCACTTTCAATTATAAAACGTGTCGAATTGTGTAATGATTTAAATATGTGATAAGTGCATCCGAATATTTAATAAGAGCTGATAATAGTTAATCACAATCAAAAGAAATAAACATCCCGAACTAACTATAGTTAATAAGTAATAACTAATAATATTTGCAATTTTAATATTTAAATTATATTAAATCAGTTAATTTTCATATTATGTACAATATAATTATTCATAAAATTCATATTTGAATAATTGTTAAAATTTTTAGCTTACCAAAAGAATATCATCTGGACCTCCGACTGTTGAACTTATATCTTGAACAACTTCTTCATAATGAGCAATCATTGCATCTGGATCCATAAAATGGTTACCAGTCTCAAAAATATTTGAGCCATCTTCAGTTTCAAATGGTTCTTTTTTAATGTAATTTTTATCCTTTGGATTTGTATGGTTGAGGTAGGCCAATAAATCGTTATCATTGTGATGAACATCTAGTAAAAACCTTTCCGCAAGGTTCTCCTCAAAACAATTCTCATTAACTGGTTCTGTTTTCACAACTACCTCTTGTTGTATGAATAAGTCATCCATCATGTTAAGAATTCAAACTGTAAAATAAAGTTATAATATTTTCATATGAAAGTTTTCGTTTTGATTAACTTAAGGCATATATAATATAAATTTTATTACATATTATCATATATAATATAAAATTACTTAATATATTATTAACTAAAATAATTATATATATTTGTGATTAATCTCAAGTGTTTCTTATATTTTTGTAAGCGCCTAATAAGACATTTTAACTAGACAGCATGTAACTACTGGATAAAATAATTTCTTTAATACTAATATATTTGATTTTACCTCTTAATGTATAGTACTTAAAATAAAATTGATAGCCACTCAATGTTACAGGATCTATTAACTATAACAAAGCACTCTTAATATTAAGCTTTACTCATAACTCATTTTGATCTAATTATCTACCTATAGTAATCTCATACTCAAATAAACCGTAAAAACTATTGTTACTATTTAATTATGCTGTGCTTAGCAAATGATAAAAAATAAAAATTTTTGTTAATTTACTGTATATTTGGTAAATAAATTATTTATAAATTTAAATACAAATCTATCATAGGTCACTCAATTGAATCTTTACTTTCTCTATATAATTTAATAATCTATTCATAATTTATATTTAAATTTATTTAATTTATTAAATTATATATAAATTATTTTTATATTTAATATATTTTAATTTTATTTAAATTTTATTTTTATTTATAATTATTTACTTATTTTGTATAATAAAGTTTAATATAATTTTTACTATTTTCTTATTTATTATAAATTAAAAACCATGGTATTGGTGGGAGTGAATAATATGTGTTTATGTGCTTAGAATGGTATGTAAGATTAAATTACTTAAAAAAGATAATAAAATATAAACCCCACTAGATTATAGGGATTATAAAAAGATAAGTTATTGCTTCCGGCATTTCCCAAGGTGGAGTACAAACCCCACAATATTTTTTATATACATATTAATTATAAATATAATATTTTATTTAAATAACTATTTAGAAACGTCATTATTATTTTTAATTTATATAGCTATTATATTATTATAATTTTATATATTTATTAAAATGTTATCCTTGTTTTTTACTTTAATTTATATAATATTTTATTTATTTTTATATTTATAATTACAATTTATTTTATAATTATATATTAATTTATATATAAATACTTTAGAAATTTATATTATATTTATATTTGATATTTTATTTAATATAAAATATAATTAAATTTTAAAATTTTATTTAATAAATTTACTTATTTATTTCTTTAAATATTTAAAAATTTAAATTTCCTTTTAAAAGGTGGGTTTGAGAATATTAATTATTAATAATTATTATTATTATTAATTCCATATAATAGCGATAATAATGAAATGGAATTAATATTATTTATATATTCATTTATATAATATTATGTATTTGAGTTTATTTTTATTTATTTTTACTCTTAATTTATTTATTTGTATTTTTATTATTTATTTTTTATTATGGGTCAAGTGAATGGAGAGTAATTTATTTACTTTATGTAATTAAAATTTAATATCAAGATATAATTAAATAAAACGTTGTTCGTATAATATACCTTTTAAATTACTAACGCTTTCATTTATTAATTTTCAATTCATTATTATATAAAAATAAAACCCCATATGTTATGGGCATTTGGGGAAAATATAAAAGGGGGGTACACTGACGGGGTTATTCATTATTTAAGATCTATTTATTTATTATTTTTATTATTTATTCAGTTGTTTATTCCCGTATATATAATTTCCACCTTATACCTTCATCTTATTCCATTAATTATATAAATATTATAAATATATTGTTCGTATTTTCTCTTTCGTCTTTAAACAATCATGAATGTTAGGTTTATTTATTTTATTATTTCTTATTATTATTTATTAATTATGTTTAAATTATATTAATAATATAATAAGTATTTTATTTATCTATTCCTCCATATTTATCTATGTATGCATGGGTCTTATAAATATAAATCTCATACTTCTCTATTTTTTTTTCATGAATATATTATGTTCAAAACCGATCGAATCGCTGGGGAGTGTTATATTATTATAACTTATTTAATAGATGGTGAGGGTGGGGGTGATTTATTATTTTTGGAAGAAAACCCATATTGGGATTGATATATTATTATCTATTTTGATTGTTCTATTGTTCTTATAATTAAAAGATGTTGTGGTGGTTATGACTGTTTATGGTTATTATTATATTAAGATTTTTTGTTATAAATTAAATAATATAAATTTAATTCTTATTATATAATTTATTATTATTATTTAGATTGAATTATATTTGATTATTATAGTAGGTTAGGTTAGGGTCGGTTAGGGTAGGTTAGGTTGTTATTTAATGTCATTCTTAAAATAATAAGTTTGATTAGGTTTTTTAAAAAATTTTTATTTTTTCGTCTCGTAATATGACTACTCTCGATCCTCCACATGAGATATAGGTGCGGTATCTCTAGATAGGTAAGCGAGATGTTCGCGCGCGCAGAGGGGTACGGGAGGAGAATGTTACTTTCTGTGATATGTTATAATTAATTGGTATAATGAATTTGTAAAATATTGTGTTCGAACTAAGATTAATTTTCTTTTCTGAAAAAATTTTGTTGTTTTTGGATTAATTATTATTATTATTATTATTATTATTCATTATTTCATTATTCGATTGTTATTATTAATTATTATGTATGATATATTTTATTATTATATTATATATATTATTATTATTAATATTCATTATTATTATTGAGTAAATATTAAGATAGATATTTAATTAAAATTATGATTATTCTGGCTTCGTTCTTCTCCGGGTCGTGATCTATCATTCTTCTTCTTTCTTTCTTCATTCTTCTTCTTCTATCATTCTTCTTACTTCTTCTTCTATCTGGTGGCGTTGGGGTGATTCATTCAAATTAAACTTCTTATATCTTCTTCTTCTTACATTCTATCTATGCGTCTGTTCGTGGCCTCCTTTTAAAAAACTTCTTCTTCTCCCCTAAAAGCCCCTCCCCAACCCCCTTGTCCCAAAAAAAAAAGAAATCTTTCTAATGCTGCGTGCGAATTTTACTTCTTTTAGAGGCCCTACACTCCCACACCACTAACACCACATCACCTCCGACACTACCAATACAGTCGACGTCAGGCACAGAACACCCTCACTCTACATTATCCATGTCGCTGCTCACGCAGAAATCTTTCAATCTCACCTCATCAACATCTCACACCCTCTAACTCTAATTATTATATCATAATAAAACTGCATCACACAAACACACAAAAAACACCACCCACTCTACTTATTATTGAGTCTGGGAGCTTGTGGGATCATTTATTTTTAGTATATTTATTTTAATTATAATTATATAATTATTATAATTAATTATTCTTTATTATTATATTTTTAATTTCAATCTATCATTTTTTTTTAAAGAGAAAAATTTTATTTAATCTATTCATATGTTTCTTTATTTTATTTATTATATGCTTTTTATTTTAGTTTTTTGAAACTAATTCAAATTTATGTTTTGGCTAGTCAGTAGGTGTTATTGTTCTACATCTTATTACACCGATTCATATTTTACGTATCACCTTTCAGAAAAGCTCTTGTCCATTTTCATTAATTTCATCTCTTCAAAACCTCGAGTTGTTTTTGTAGTTTTATTTTTTATTTTTAATACAAAAGTCTTTCATCTTTATTTTTATTATTTATTTTTTAGTGTTTATTTTTATTTTGATATTTTATATTTTCATTAGATTAAATAATATTAAAAAAATATATTATATTAGGAATAATTAAATTCAATATATTTTTATATCATATCTAAGTCATTTTTTATTTAACATATTTTTACTATTTTATATAAATAAGCTAATTTAAATTATTTATTTAATATAATTATTATATTTTTATTACCAACTTACAATGTATACTAATTAATTATTATTAATTATTAATTATATTAAATTCATACTTATTATTATTGTATTATTTATTTATTGGTTTATTTAGTTGGGTATATAATTAATTAATTTTATTATTAATACAAAATGATATATATACTTTCTCTTTTTTTCTACTGTGTTTCTTCTCCCTTGGGAGGGGGGGAGCTTTTCGTGGAAGCCCTCTTCTTAGCGTGTGCGTGTTGTGGCTGCTTTTGTTTCGGTTATAATATATATTTTACTATATTTTCCCCTCTTCTCTCTTTCTTCCTTTCATTATCCTCTATTTTCCTCGCGGTGGTAGCT
The DNA here is from genome assembly GCA_015478945.1 of Trachelipus rathkii. NCBI lineage: Eukaryota > Metazoa > Arthropoda > Malacostraca > Isopoda > Trachelipodidae > Trachelipus > Trachelipus rathkii. Next base: position 15,853 of record JABUQX010027266.1, on the reverse strand, counting down.
TATCTATATTATTTCGTGGGGTGTTGGGATGGTGTGTCTCATTATTTTATTATATTTTTTTATTTATATTTCCTTATTAGTTAATTAATGAGGGAATGAACCTACTCAGTTGATGTGTATTATTATTAGTTATTATTATTTATTATATTATTATAGTAGTAGTATAGTTAGTAGTAGTAGTAAAGTAATAAGGTCAAGTAGTAGTAGTAGTGGAAGTAGGTAAAATAATATATATTAAAAAAAGTCCATATCTTTGAAATGATCCACCGTAGCGAGAAGCTTGGATGTGCATTCAGAAGGCAATTATTTTGTGATTTATTTCAACGAGAGTTGTCCTAAAGAAAGTTAATGAAAATGTTAGAAAGGACGATTTAGGAAATTTAGGAAAAAGAAAAAGCAAAAATTATATTAAGACAATGACGATGGAATATTTTTCTAATAATTATTAGTTAATTTTAATTCTGAGTGCTTTTCATTTAGAGTATTCATTATTATTTATTATTAGTGATTATTTCTATTATTATGTTGTAACTATGAATATACCCGTATGAATAGTATTATTGGAGGTGTATTTATTATTAAGACGCATCAGAAATAAAAAACGGACATCTATCTGGCGGGTTTAATATGTGCATCTATCAGAAATAAAATACATTTTAAAAATTCAAGGTTTTCAGAGAGTGTAATATAATTTGTAGATATACTCGGAATTTATTGCAATTTTATTAATTTATAAGATATAAGATCAGTTCACGTTTCGACGATTTCACACGTTAGGGAGGAAAGATACGAAAATGGGCGGAAAATTTCGTCGTTTGGGTGCTGCTCGCCGAGAATATGAAGATGCTCCGAT